>VBVR01001961.1:0-25977 GCA_011638315.1 Tetramorium parvispinum
GCTACGACGTATTACGAACCAATAAAAGCGCTTTCTTCGCAGGTAGAATTTTGCGAGTTTGTGTTCAAATTAAACGCGTTAACATGATATTGTTACTTTGTGGATATCGAAGGAATTGCTTGAAGAATATTGGTTATTATTTTATTGTCTAGATTATTTTCATTTCAAGTATTACCATTCAAAATATTACTTCATTTAAAATATTACTTTTCAATTTTTATTTTTCTTCTGTCTCTCCTTTTTTTCAGACAGTGTATCAATTTCTATTTTTTTATTTTGTTGGAAAATTTCAATTTTTATCAGTCGTGTTGTATGTGTATATTATATAATATACAATTTTCGCGATGAACGTTGCTGATCTTTCATCCTCGCTTTAAAATCATTGATGGCAATCCAATTTGTCAGCGTGCATTTCTGTAGCGTTGCTCAATAACTGTAAAAGTTACCCATTCCGCCGCTCACAAAGCGAACGTAAAATCACCTCTGGACGCCGCAGTACGCAGTATACGCGCTGGATGTACAAGGGTTCAATCGCGGTTTTGCGAGGGGTTGGAAAGTCGGCACACGGAGGGACGTGGCACAGGGGATGTTTCGGAGAGTAGGGCGTACACACACCGGCGGAGGGAAAACATGGTGGCCAACTGGTTGCGGCATTCATCAGAGGCGGTGCTCCGCGTACCTTTTGAGATCTCGTCTTTTTTATCGTTCTCCGTGTACACGCGTACATCAGCATGAAGGGGAACGGGAGAAAAGAGAGTGAGAGCAAGAGAGAGGTAGCGAAGGGGGGCGACTGGCTCTATGAGAAAAACTCTCCATTGAAACTATCGACGAGAAAGGAGCCGCCTCCGTGTCGGCTCCCTTTGCGCGATCCGCTTCGATCCTACGAGGAATCATCGGGAGGTATTTACACCTTCTTTACGCCGGAGAGCCGCACGCAGCGCATTATCGCCGGGCTCTGCTTAATCATGCGTGCCGCGCGCGCCCTGCCATTTACAAAGCCGCACGTACGTAATTGTAAACGTCGTCACAAAGAAAGCGCTTTTTCTCTCGCAGCCACGTTCGTAAGATGGTTCCTGTTATATTATAGTAAATATAAAATATCTCTAAAGTCGCATAAAAAAGATAAACATATTATTAATAACTGGAAAATTGCATAATTATAGCATGTATTCGCGTCCCGTTTTTAGTAATAATTGCGATCGTACGATATTATCAGCAGATACGATTTTTCAGCATTAAAGTTTCTAAAGTCTTTAAATAAGCTATAGCGTCGCGCGCGCGGTATCATGAGATAATGCTTTTCCCAGAGAAACGGTACGTTCTCGTAAGTTATCGTCATCCAGCCGAAAGTTAACAGATAGAGAAAAAGCAAAGATATGGCGCTTGCATTGCGGCGAACGGCCCGAAGGGAGAATGGAAACGGGCGAACCGCGGCGCGGATCAGAAGCGTGGCGAATCTCCCTCTCGGATGTTTCCAATTACGTTTACGTCTCTGCGTCTGCCTCCCGCGTCCCTATCCCCCTCATGCCGGTGTCTGATTACACCGCGATGTCGGGCACCGCATTCGCCGCAAAGAGATGCACTTGCCGCGCCCGCGTCCTTCGTCGCCGGGCGCCGAAGCCTGAAATCAGAGAATAATAAAATTCACCTAACGCCGTTTACGGGATACGGGCCCCGGACGCTTCCGCGTAGCGAGCGCAGCTCGCAGAAGGGCAAATGCGAAGAGTAATCCGATACGTTACGGCGCATGTTTCGCGAGGGTAACGATGTTTCGACAAAGTTGTCCCTTTAAAGAGCGCCGATACGTCGAAGCCGCACACTTTTATACTCTTTCTCGTACACGAATAGCCAATGGATATTGTTGGATATTCAAATGCCCTGTTATTCGCTGCCATTTTAGAGGAAATATTGCTGGATATATGTAATTTACATGTATTGTAGTTTATATATCCATAATATTTATTTTTTTTAAATGATGAGTACGGCAGAAGCCGATATCGTATTTATAGCAAATCGCTCGATCGCTACCCCCGTTGTTATTATACGTACGTACTAAATCAATTACTCGCAAATTGTAATTATTATTCTCCGCGGCGTATCTTTGTCCCGCGTTATTTTTTTTTGTTCCGATAATCACATTGCGCCGGTCTCTTTTTGTCGGGGAACGAGACATTTAAAGCCCGCGAGCGCATAATCCATTGTTCACACGGATAATTTTATTAATGTACGTTAATCCGCGTGTTCCATGCGTTCAAATGCCCGTATTGCAGTTCGTTAACTTAATGGCGATTATCAGGATGAAATACAACTCGTAAATGCGCGAGGCGCAATCCGGATAAGCCGAAAGGCAATAAAGAGGAATTGCAAATGCTTCGGATGAAAATGCTGCCAACAATGCGGCCTCGATAGTATTCTGTTCGTGTTAAACGTTCGAATAACACCGTTGCGCATGAAATCGGTTCGATTAAAAATACCACTAAGCGTCGGTTGTTTCGCGAAATATTCGATACAATACTAGGTCGAACTATAGGCAAAATATACAAGTTTACGGACGATAGTACAAAAAAATCGATGCGAGTGAGATATAATGAGTAGGGTGTAACACAAGGAGAAAATCTATCTAGGTATTGATTAATTTAGTTCTGCGCCGATAATTATCCGAAGTGTCAACGTTGTACGTCGCGGACAAACGCAGCATGTACATATGGGATTCGTCGCGTCTCGACGCCGACTTGATAAATCCAATTGTACGCGGCGGCTAAAGCCGAAAGGTACACGAGGACCGTGTCGAAAGACACGCTACCGAACTTTGACAGCAACTTGCTGCCGCGTGTTTCACGGCTATCAGCCTAGCTGGAGGCAATATTAGCTCGGAGGCTGCAGCACATAAAGACGTTATTATCCTGACGGCTCTCGTCCACTCTCCGCATTCATCGCCGAATGCGGTACTGTTTCTGAAACTCCGCGAGTCGGATCGGAAGGAGCGTGTATTACGTTGAAGAGATTCGTTCTCGAGAAATCCCGCCTCCCACTGAAACGTAATATATTTATCTTGTAGACGACGCGAATCAAGTTTTCAAGTATAACGAATTTAAGCAAAATATTGGTACAAGTGGATAAGCTAATTCAGCGGTTGCAAAGCTAAGAATCTTCGTAACTTGAATCTCCAGGGTTTGGCTTACGCCAGTTTCAAAATAAAAACACACGCGCGAGTAGTAAGATTGACCAACGAATAAAAAGAAAATCTTCTTCGCCGGAGGATTTAGTCATATTTCTTTTCTCTATAATGATCTTATTTCTTCCGCGTTAATCTGACAATCTGCCAATCGTCCGCTTATTTCAATTCTGCACTTCCATATCGTAACTTTTCGCCAAATCGATTCTGTTATTATCATTTGTTAACTATAATCCTCTCCCTTTCGGATGTTCCGAAGACCATTCACAAGTCTCATCAAATTTTCGTCAAGCAACTCGCGCGCGTCGACGTGTTCGGTGTTATGTGTTTATCGATTCTCGTCTTCTAAGCACGTCTGACCGATTAATTGCGTATCGATCGAATATACATATTTAGTCTCTCGATAGCGAGAGATCATCTGTATTTTGTGGATACTTAGATACCTTTTGTGACACTCTTTGTGTTCTCTTTGCGAAAAAGTCACGCGAATATTTGCTTTAATTGAAAATTCGTTATCCTGATACAATACACTGAGATTTAGCCGGTCTTACATCGTTGAATTAACTTCAATTTTCACGCTCGCTATATCATTATGCGGAAAGAGAATAAATTTATTCACGGAGATATATATCGAGTCTTTTTAAAGTAGGAGAGAATTGCGCGTTAAAAGAAAAAAGTATTTTTATGATCTCTAATTTTATTACGACATTTATATCAAAAGCTGATACAGTTTTCTATTTTCACTCGCGTATTACTAATGGCAGGGAACAGCGTGGAACAAATTGTATTGTAAAATCAATTTCTCATCGTATAATACCGGCTAACACGAAGTTATGATTGGCACGAATAATTGACAGACATATATGCGCTTTTTCGAATATAAAAATAATTGGTACTCGACGAGTTTTACGTGGCCGACGGACTCCATACGCTGCGACGAATGATCGAAATAATTTACGCGCTGGCTGGATGCATCCGTGCAACTTTCTCGGCGGCTCACATTGTATTCACGTTGCGTTTTTTTTTTCTGCTGCGTTATTTCCCCCGAGCGCGTCGTTAATCGCGCCGATTGCCGCACCAGCGAGAAAGAGCTAGGCACGCAGGTAATTGGCGCTTAATTGGACCCACCTGTTCCATCCGGCCGGGCAAAGGAATCTCGACTCTCTTACGCTATTTATTTTAAGCGAAAGGGGTTGGCCTCTCGATTACTTAGCACTTGTGTCAATTCCCTCAACGACGAATCACGGATTTCATAAAGACGTTACGCTTTTAAGTCCCTATAAAAATCATTCTCCACCAAAAATGTGATCTTAATTTGATAAATTCTATTTATCAAAACTGTTGATGAAGATTGCATTTTTATCTTAATCCGTGTACTTTATTTCCATGTACAGTATAATATACGAACGTAATCTGAGCGAAACATTTCTTCCATACAATCCTTTTGATCTCTACATCTTTATTTATCTTTTATTAATGTTTTGACTACAGTCTATAATTCTTATAGTATTGTAAATTATGTAATAAACACAACAAAATGAATTATGAAAAAAAAAAATCTTTTTAGCATCCAACTATCAGCAAACATCATTTGTCAGATACATGTTTCGAAAATGCATTCGCTCTAATTCCACGTTAATACGTCGTTTCGTGCGACTTGCTTTGTATGCGAAGTAATCGCTTTAAAATGCTCGCTAATTCTCAAAGAAAGAGCAAACGCCGGTTTTTACTCGCGGCCGCCATTATCTCTCATTAGAGTGGGTTCTTTTAGCGAAATCCCGTGGCGTCCCTCTTATGTCAACCCACGCTTATGTGTGGACCGAGAAAACGTGAAAGATAAAATAAAGGCAAGGGATTCGAGAAAAGGGATGCGACAAAAGAGGGTTGGACAAAATGTATAACACGACACGATGCTCGCGCATGCGATTGCGCATGCAAACGGACTCGAGGAAAAAAAAATTGATGGCTTGTCGAAGGCAGATAAATCGAAAGGTGGATTATGACGGTCGTGATGGACACTATGCGTGAAAACGGCGTCGGGATGTCAACGTCCATTTTTGTTAAACCGTTCTTGTCCGCCGCGCCAACTATGCACGGAAGTTCGTAAAGAAAATTGCGCGAACCATTAAAATCTATCGTATTATTTTATAATGTCAAAGTACAAATTACAAATGTAAATCTTAACTAAAATGGCCAATAACAATTAATCATTGATTTGATAATTCGCAACAAAGAATGACGCACAATCAGAGAACCATTAAAAACCCAATAAATGTTTATTGAATATAATAAACGATATTCAAATTCATGGGCTATACTACAATATAGTAAACCATGCTGATGAATATATTTTAATTAGGATTGATGATTTAACCTGACTAATGAATTGCAACAATACTTGCAGGAGATTTCGATAATTAACTCTAGTTCTTATTATACTAAACAAAAATGAATAAAAAAACTTGGAAGAATAGCTTTAGCCGCGTTGACGTTAAAGGATCATATTGACGAAAACAAGGCGGACAGAGAAGGAGAAACTGTTAAATCGAACGCGCGGAACAAGAGAAAATCCACGCAAGATTCAAACAGCGTTGCAATTTTGCATAATTTCCACACACTCACGCGTGCACGTAGCGAGAAACTTACCTCGGCGGGGTGAAAAAATCCGCGCGAAGCAGCTCGGCGGTCGGCAGACAGGGAAAGAGACGAGTCGTTGGAACGACGACGACGGGCGGACGACGACGACGACGGCGTCGGCGACGGCGTTGCGTGCGAGAGTGGCGTCGCGACGCCGGGCGTCGGCGTGGATCTCGCACGCGCCGTGCCTTCCGCGTCGCGCGCCGAAAACAATGGCGTCGTCGGGGTTCTCCGATCCGAACGGGGCACGGAACACCGCCCACGGCAAGCGCCGCCCCCGTCCAGCAGCAGCGATCGTGGCGAGGCCGCGAAGGCTCTTGAGGACGCCGCGCGGAGTTGCGCGATGCCGCGCCGCGCGGCACAATTGCGGTTTATCCCCACCGTCGATGGTTGGCGAGCGCGACGGGCCACCGCCACGCCATCGCCGGCATGGCTCCACCCAGATACACCACTATGCCGCGCTGGTCCTGGCCGAGAAGCCTCGTCAGGGGCAACGTTGCCCGGAGGCAAGGCAACTGCCTGGTCAACTCCGCTCGCGCGGAGCGAAGGAGAGAGGAAGAGCGAGAACGGGGGGAGAAAAGAATGAGGAACGGAGACGGCGAGAGGCGCGGTAGGAGAGAGAGCAGGGACAACGCCGACCGAAGGGAGATGGTGTATACGATGTAGGGAACGCGCTTTAGGGGTGGGGACACCAAAATCGTGCGGCAGGGATCTCCGCATGCGGGAAGGCAGACTCTGGTGGTCAATCGGGCGCCGCGCACCGCAGCAGCGACGCGTCACTGCACCCCTGTTTTGGGAGTCGGGCACGTGCTTCTTTCCTCTCCACCGACGCCGCGCGTTCAACTGCATTCCGGTTGCTCGCAGCTCATCCGCAGCCAGCCAGGCGCAATAAACGCCGATAAACCGCGAGAAGCCGCGCATCCACGCCCGTGCCGGGAGACACCACCGTCAAGACAGCTCCTGGATATTCTTGCCTCTTTTGTAACGCGCTGCACGGCGTATTGATAACGTTGCTCGCGTCCTCGTCGCCCTGACAACGACGCTTCGCGAGTATTCCCGACGCTAACGCGGCCTTGAGGACTGTCCCGGTCTCGGATCCGTCGACATCAATGGTACATCAATGGTACTTCACGCGCTAAACCGAAAGTTGACAGCAGCAATTGTCAGATAGTGTGGATTCCCTAACGTGGCGAGGTTCGATGTACTCTTGTTAAACTGTGCGATTATAGTATCAGTGTATCAGTGAGATCGGCCAGTTGAGTCGCCACGTACTCGCTCGTCGGCAGCTGATTTCTCGAGCTCGTTCCTCGTCGGCGAACTGAGGAGCGTGGAAGCTCCGACCAACGGAAGCCGCGCCAAGAAAGTGCTGTGTACGTGGAGCAACGCCGTCGCGGATTGTGCTTTCAGCTGTTGGCTGGATCCGGCCTGACCACGGCCATTCTCGACACGGTACGTTCGCATTTAATTTTGTGATGGAAAGACGACATTTGTTTGATTACGAGTTTGAACATTTTGCTTGTAGACGCGAGCTTTTTATAAATATAGATATAAAGCAATTAAAAATCAAGCTTACAACTTATGTACTGCAGCTTATGTTACTGCTAAATAACTGTTTAATTTAGAGTTTAAAACTATAAAGTTTTAGGAATCTTTACAGCTTAAGTTTTTATTTTTATCGGTATTTAATTAACGTAAAAAAAACTGAGACATTAGTATATCGCCTAGTGTGTATTTGCCTATTTTCTTAATATACCAACTATGTTATTATTGTAGAAGAAACTTTTAATATTTTTTGCCTAAATTATATCATTCTTGTTCCTAATCAATTGTATCTTGTATGTTTTTCATTTTTGGAACAATACAAATGGTGCAAATAACCTTCCATTCTTCTTAATAGTTGATTAATTTTTAATATACATAATTTTTAATATGATTTTTTCGTATAAAAATAACCAGAAGTTTAAAAGAATATATAATAACAGATATTTGAGATATCTATATTTAAGAATATAATGAATTTTTAATAAATTACATCGCTCTATCATGAAATATACTCATTTTTATTCTGTGTACTTTTTGTTAAACTTTATATAATTAATATTTGCTTAGACAATTTGAATAATAATATTTCACATATAAAATCTTTAAAAAGTGTTTGGTACAAAGTTAACCGTGTAGATTCTAATTATTTTATATATTCTTATTATTAGAATATAGATTTTTGATGAAATATCAATTTTTATGTAATATATTTTATCAGCATTAAGCAAAGTTTTTGTCGGTTTAGCATTTTATTCTAATTTATCAGATTATGAGAGGCTCATCTCTTTCATCTAATAAGAGCAGAAATATCTCATCCAGAAGTGACAGAAAAATGAATTTTCCCTGCGAGGTCGTCTTTTGCTATCCATAGAAAACTGTAATAAACCGAAATAGATGTAATAACTTGGACGCGCGGTAAAGGGCGATGATTAGCTACAAATTGCGCGTGGTACAATGGCGTTGTTAACGCCCGAGTACCTCATTATGATCGCGAAAAAAAGTTGTCGATTACAAACGAAATACATCGAGCTTATTTAACGAAAGTGCGCGAAGCATTATCGCGATGCCTTTTATGCATTTTCGATTTTCTAACGCACAACAGATACTCCAGTCATGTTTGAATCTCGTTCTATTTGATTTGTACTTGAAATTGTATAACTTAATGATGAAAGTTGTACGATGACTACATTTTAGATAAAGTGAAAGACGAATGTAGCTCTCAGTGGACTTGTTTTCACGATTGTGATTACATATTCTACATTTTGTATAACTAAAATATTTGCAGTTAGTTAGATGTTACTATCTTACTTAAATGTAAGTTTCAACATTGTAGTTTTAATATTTCTTCTGTGTCGTGCGCTCGTAATTATTTATATTCCAATTTCAAATAAAGAGAAAGGAGTATGTGTGTATATATTGCAACGTTCTCTTATTGCCGCGTAAGCAGTAATTTTTAAAAGGAACATTATGAAAGGCACGCTAAATTACTTTTCATCAAAAATGCTTTTGTATAGCTGCAAGAACCGTATTTTACAATGTTTGAACTGCTCTGCACCGTTTCAGCTTGCATATTTATTCGCGAAGCATACGATAGTCGCCATTATTTTTAGACGAAGGGAGAAACGAACACGCTGCGCTCATTGAAAGTGATACAATCTCGGAAAATAACAGATGTCTCCTCGAGTGCTTAACAAAGAAAGCGTACCTCGGAGATTTCGTGAAAAGCCCTTTGTGCGTGCCTGAAGCGTCGGCGGTGAAGGGAAAAAAAGGACAGGGCGGAGAAAAATCTTAGCCTCAATTATTTACTAATTCTGCGTCCCTTCTCTCGTGGCTATTCTATTAAATTGATTCATGTTTACGTTTTGTATCTTGTCTAATCAATTAAAATTGCAGACAGAGCATCATTTGATATACATCAGCTTCGATAAACGGTCGTTCGGAGGCTACAAAATAATTCAAGTTTACGTTTTCGCGGAAAAGAATCAAATTATATTGTTTAATACGCGCATAGAAATCTGATTCAGTGGTGTTACTCATTGGAGCACGATAGAGCGTGACGGGGAATTAAAAACGATTAACTCGCGTATCCGATTCGAATTAGCGCGACGTAGCGAGTACGCGCTCGCAGTTTACTGCCGGCGTCCTAATTGGCGTAAATTAATGCATCGTGCTTAAACTTCCGCCTTTCGCGCTCGACGAGATGCAGGTCGCCTGTGAGATATTTCGCTTTTGTGTGCCGAGAAGGTAGCGCACGGAGTCGCATCGTTTCAACGAGACTAAACGCAGCTCGTTCCTCAGATCCCCGTCGCGTTCTGCACACCGCCTCGGTTGTCCGGATAGCTCTGAGGCAGTAAATTTCGTTGGTATTTCATTCCACACTTTGCTACCTGAAAATCCTCAAGTGCTTGAAGTAGTCTATCGCTCCCCATGTTTCTCCTCGCGCTTTTTATTCATTGAGTCGCGTGATTATAATCACAATCAGTTCTCTCGCTGTCGGCGGAAAATTTCAATGTAAAAGAGCTGAAATCATTTTCACTATGACACTTACACACGGTTTTATTAAACGACGCGTATGTCATAAATATTAATCGTAGCTCGCGCAAAGCCTACTTAAACAAATTCTAATTATTCATTCTCCTATAAAATAAGTATAGTTTGCAGCGCGTCTGCGAAATACTTGTGTAAATCTATCTCTGTTTTCATTCTATCACGAGGTGACGTGGATCGCTACCGCGGGGAAACGTTTCTGTAATGTCAAGTTGTAGGATATAAAGTATCAACGACTAAATTATTTATTTCTCTGGCAGTTGCGCGAAAACGCGTTTTGACAGCGTAGATCCAATCGAGATCTCGATATAGCGGGAGAATCTCTCTTTCTCTCCCTCTTGCTATCGCTTGGAGAAGCCAGGGTCTCGGGAGTGAGTCGCGACGAGACGCGGAATGATCTCGCGGTCGACCACGTTTAACGACCCTTGGCTCGCCGCTTTACAGCTTGCACTTTTCGATCCGGCCGGGCGCGCGGGTATTGATGTCCCCCGCTTTGCCGTCGGCCGTCGTGACGTTACCGCGACCGGGCTTGAAAGGAGCTAATGATCTACGAGTCTCGCCGAATGACAATTAACGCTCGTCCCGACGCACGCCGGCGTGTGATGATTAACCGTGATGAGATGAGGGGCACGCCGGAATGCGCATAGACGCGCTGCGCTCGCAGCCGCTTCGCGCGCACACGTCGGATTTCTCGATCGTCAGGATCGTTGAAGGCGTTAACGGCAGGTGTTCGATAGTGCGACGGTGATTAGATGATTTCTCGTCGAATGCTCATTTCGATCATTTTATTCTGAAAATACCTTCATCGCTGAATCATTTGCGAGCGCATGCTAATTATTTTTTGTTTATGAAGAATGCTGTTCCATGTTAATTATGGAGAAACTTTGATAAATAGAAGATAGGGATATGCGTAAATCGCATATATCGTTAGAAATGCTGCTCATTTTTTATGTACATATATAATCTTTTGCGGTCTGCAGTTTTAAAAATAGAGTGTCTACTGATAAGTATGCATTATTTCAAAGTCAATGTATAGTTGCAGAACGTGATATAATACTGTACAAATACAATGATTTATTGTTACAGAATATGAAATATTATGCAACGTATCAATATCTAAAATTTATTCACGATTATTAAATCACTTTTATAATAACATTGCAAATCCGTCAACAAAAATTGCGTTTTCGAAAAGAAATCGGATTGACATTCAATCCGATAGTTTTTACAACGATCTCTATTGCCTCGATTTTGTAATAACGCAATACAAACTTTCCTTGCAACATTTCTTCCGCGTTATGCGTATAATTTTCACGATCCGTTGTCGTGGTGCGCAAAGTAATACGAAACAAATTTATGCGGGACGTAATCAGCCTTGGAAAAATTCGGAAATTTACCGCCGACACGGCAATGTTTATTATTTGCCTGGGCGTTATTTATTTTTTGGCGCACTTTGAAATTTGCTTTTGGCGAACCAGTTTCGACGGCGCCAATATTTACCGCGCTTCGCGGGCGATAATCCCCCGAATTATGTTCTTTGAAGCCGCGTTATTTACGCGCGCGGAAGGGCGTGTGCAACGCATCGTGTCGCGTCGCATCGCGACGCGTCGTGTCGCTTCGCGCCGCGCCGCGCCGCACCGTTACTGCGGAAAGGTATAGGGATCAATTGAATTTTCGTAAATTGCCGTGAATTTATAAAATTATTGTGAACGTATGTAAAATTATTTCGGCCGTTACGCGCCAGCATTCGTTAATCGTTAACACCGATTCGCCGTCGGCTACGCGACCCGCCGTCGTTGGCTGCGGGGTTTTTTTTTTTTTTGCGTAACGCCTTTTTTCTCGCGTATCGTCAAGTAAAAATTTCGCAATACGATTAAGAACGACGCGAAATTGTAAATCGAAACGCGCTCGCGTCTGTTAATAATCCATGCTCTCGATACGTTACGTCGTTACGCCCGAAATTGGTTTTTGATCGCGCTCCGCACTAAATAATCATCGCGCAGCGATATATTCCCCGTGAGAGTTACGGCATTATCGGCGATATTATCCAGCTCCGATAATATGGTATCCACGTTATAACATGTTATACGAATTTTAACATGTTTACGATCAACATGTCGTTTTTGTGAAAAAGATGCTGGATTTTTTCCATTTTTATTTTTTGTTTTAAATAAAGCACAGAGAGAGGAATTATATTAGTATTTCTTTTTCTTTTAAAATTTACTGTTTTAGAAAATATTAATTATCTATATGTGTGTGTGTGTATGTATTTACAATATCATAAAGATATTATTTTAATAAAGATAAGATTGCGTTTACTTTTCGAGAAAGTTAAAGAAAGAGAGAGAGAGAGAGAGAGAGAGCAAAAACTTTGTAAGAAAAAAGTTTTACAAAAAGAATAATACATATTAAACAGGTTTATTGAAATAAGTACACCGCTTATCATATGTATCTTTGTTTTTGTGATCAAGCAATACAATTTACATTTACTTTAAAGTAAATACGTGATATTATTTAATCAATACTCTTTCACTTTACGTTTCTCTTTCTCTCCGAGTGGATTAGGCGCAAAAGCGTCTAATTAAAAGCAGATTGCAGCGAGAGAAATCTGACCGAGCCATTCCAAATGATTTTAGCATTGTGTTAGCGTGGCCGGAGGTGGCGGCGGTGGAGACGGCGGCGGCGGCGGCAGCGACGGCGGAGGCGGCAGTGGCACGGTCGGCGGCGGTCGGCTGAGCCTGCACCTTCGTCCTTGCGGAGGTAGCGGTGGCGGCGGCATCGCCGAAAGTGACAGCGCTCCGGAATACCCGCCGAGCGCTGCGGCAGTGCGGAGCAGGGAGGCGGCGGCGGCGGCGCTGCACGCGGCAAGAACCCTGTTGGGCGCGGGGGTGGCTAACCCTTGCTCGCCCACCCCCGAGCCGCCCTTTTGGAAGATGCCTCATAAAGGTCAGTCAAATCAATTTACTTCATTTGCACCAACGAGTGCGAGAAAACGAGGTGTTTGGCGATTGACCGGAATCGTATTGACAGTCGGACAAACAAATAGCTGTTTTTTTTTAATGCGGTCAGCAAATGAGCTTTGCCGGCAACAACTCTTATCAGTGGATTTGCAAGAACCATAATTGATTGTTCTATGAGACAACATTGTCAATTACCGAATACTTTGTTTAAGTGAGTCAGATAAAAATAGAAAGCTTGCGGCACACTAGGAATTACAAAGGTGATGTAAGAATAATTTTTCAATCTTAATCAGAGAAAGCTATATACATATATCATAACTATATTGACGCGCGTGAAGTAAGATAAATGAACTTTTATGAAATTTGATTTACTCACTAAAATATTGCGTTGCTGAATGACGCGTGATAAAAAAAAACTGAATTCTTTTTATAAATTCCCTGACTACATAAGTATTTTCATGAGTTCTTCAATTATAATGGCTCCTTACGAAGCAATCTGACTGTCATTTAATAGGTTAAATCGCTAGAATAAGAAGCGATCGCAATAATAAATCCAAGTTTATTAACTCACAAGTAAGCGCATCTTGCAGATCTAATTAAATAGCTAAGAATCAACCGCGTTAATTCTCACTAACTCTAAGAGAACTTAGATAATATAAGTTTTTTCTAAAAAATATATCTCACTAAAAATGTTAAGAATTACACAATTATTTACCAAAAATTAAAAATATCATAATGTCACGCTTAAATACAATATTAAGTTTAATATTCTTCACGTTTTTCTTTAATTCACAAGATTTTAAATCAGAATAAAATTTTAGTAATTAACATTAAAGTAACGTTTGGGGCGACAGAAAATCAATATAATCTTGATGTCTATTTTTGCGATGAATAGCACGTATTGTGTTATCGCTGCGTCGTGCTATCATTCGCAAAACGATACTCGAGTAAGTAGTAGTTGAACGCGAATTGCTCCGCGTATCATCGTATTACCTTTCATATTACCTTTAATCTAATAGCGGCAAGTAAGTCGTAACATACGCGGATCAAAGTTTTCTTAAGGTAGATGGTTTCGATAAGTTCACAACCCTTCCAGCGAACTCATGATGAGTTATACGAGAGAAGGGACGAGTAAATACGCGTACGCTTATGAGCTTAGGTGAGCTCGCGGTTACCCCCGGGGGTTAGTTGGTAACTTGACACGCCTTTAGTCGGCTTCTGTCGGGCCAGCGGCCTCTTCGCCAGCGACTCCGGCGAGGCGAAGGGTGGAGGCCCTCTTGCACCTCGAGAGATTCGTCCTCGCGACCCCAACGCGCATCACACCCGGCAACAATCAGTTAGGCTGGCTCGGACCTCCCTTTCTTCGTACCCCCGTCAATAAGCGGGGACCGCTTACACCGCCAATTTGTCTCGGCGCAACGTAATCTTTCTCCGGTCGAGGAGTTTACCCACACTTCGAGAACGGAGACGCGGGATCGCGTTACGCGGCTATGGCCCACGCGAGATCATAATGGGACTTGTAGGAGGGTAAGTGCTTCCCCTCCCCTCTTTCTCTTTCTATATAATGCCCCCTCCTTCGTGTATAGCTTTAGAGGCGGACAATGCTCGCGTGGCACGAGCGCGCCCCTCTTTCATTCGTCCAACCACCAGTCTGCTTCCACTCGCATTCTCTCTTTTTCTTCCATGTACTATACATATATCAGGTAGAGAGAGAGAGAAAGAGAGAGAGAGAGATCGCGCGTTTCCTCTTACTTTTGGCTCTCCATAAAAACCCCGGTAGCTATTGGAATCAAACGGCCGATTCACGAGAACGCTTTATTTCGTTCTCGTAGCTACACGAGATTTGTTAATGGTTATGGGCCCCGCGCGTTGGTTACGGGCTCCGAATTGGATCTCGCGCGTGCCAGAGCACGGAGGCTGTGGAGATTACCTGCCTCCGTTGCTCCAAGGGGGTAATAATGTCGGCGGCGCGGGATTATCCCCGCGACCAATCAATAGAGACCACGGTTCCGCAATACGTCCGCGAGGCATGCCGATAACTTTTGCCCATAGGTATATGTAGGGAAGCCTCGAACACGCCAGTTTGGCTCTTCGATCTGTATGGCCGCCAGCATATTGTGGCGGAAGATACGGTATATGAAGCATTCTTTTAACTCAAAAATTATTGCGCGCGAACTTTGGGACACTTTATGCACGAAAAACCATTAATTAATCATTAAATCTTAAAGGTTTATTAAAAGTCATTAAATCTTTTGCAACAAGTCCGTGACATTTTTCATTCACAATTACGAAATGGAGAACATTGAAGTTAACTTCAATTCACGAATGGCGAAAGGTTTAAAAATAATATACTAACGGCGTGACGGATTGCAAACGAACGACAGACCACTTACTTCGATGATATTAAGGATTGCTGTCGCCTTCGCTCGTTACGACAATAGCTCCTCTCGCAATGAGCGTTTATCGAGTCGGGATTTCACGGTCCGTTATCCCGTTTACCGGCGCAAAACTTATTTAATCGTTGCGCAGCGGCGTCGAGATTATCGTGTTATCTCGCGTATTGCCGCGTGAAGCATCTTGTTATCTGTGAATAGTAACGAACGCGAACGCGAACGCGTACGATTACTAACCCCGCGGCCATGAGTTCGGTATTTACCCGCGAAAAGCTACGGAGAAGACACACACTCGCGAGCCTGCCTTACACACTGGTGTCAATAATAACGGGCGCGGTAATGAGTATGCGCTGCCGGGGATGGCGGCTGCTAATACTGCGCCGCCGCCTCTTAACACCGTCCGTAATGAATTCGTCGTCGCACGGAAAGCGGGCGCGGAGCGCTCTTACCGCGATTCAACTCATTAGAGAGCGTATGCCTGGCACGCCATCTTTGATGTCGTTGAAAGACGCGCATGAGATGAAGTTTCTCTCACCCCGATGCTACTCGGCGAGTTTATCACGAAACGCTCGGAGGCTGGGCCCCGGCTGCCCCCCCTCCCTCTCCTTCTCCCTCCGCCGTGGGTTTGCTCATCCTTCGGAATCTCTACCGACGTGATAATAACGTTTAGCCGGTTGACACTCGACAAACGCGTCGACTTCAGACCACCCGACGTTATGCCGCCAACAGACTCCGGACTATTGCCGGAAATAAGCGCGACTAGATTGTAAATGCTCAGCGAGAATGTTAATGCGACGACAGATTTGGAAGAAATTTTTTTAAAGCAAGTCCCTCTTCCGTTATGAATTATTTACCGTCACGTTTATCTTAATTTCCAATGTAAATGATTGGATAATTGAGCCACGGTGAGTGTTCATTAATTCCCGATTGTATATGCTCTTATAATGTCGTTAAACCGGCAGACCCCACATGTCTTTTTTTTTATTGGCAGTTTAATAATACCGTTTCGTATTACCGCAACCGAAATATCTGTTTTGTAATCGTTTCTATTATATCAAGCCCAGAGAGTTGGACGATTTATGTGTCTAATTAATGCGGTCGGCGCGCATAATTATATTATTTAGCGTATGCGCGACGCAGCGATGAGAGGTGAAAACAATTTGGCCGCGAAAGCGATATTTTTTATGGATGTCGACGGATAAACAGCAGTTTGTTAAATGAATTCGGACCGGCACACTCTGTAACTGATTACGTTCGGCCGGTTTCGAGTCGCAACGCGGGACTAATTACCCGCAAACTATTATTACATCCCATTAAACAACTATTCCGCTGCAAACTTTCCGTCATCGTTGGAAATTGGAGTGGCGCATTAGCCGCTCCGTTGAGCTGTTTTGTTTCTATTATCGGGTAACGATCAATCGTTCCTTTCCAACGGGTTTAATGTTTGTTCGTCTAGGCATTTGTACACACAGCGACTCACGAAATTGATCGAGTGTTTCGAAAATTTCGTAGCGCGCCGTGACACTTGTGCGATCTCTTACGCTTGGAAATTCAAGATCTCCGCGAAATAAATCTTTCAGTTAACTTCCGTTTCCCGCTGTCAGGCAGACCTGGCGAAAATTCCATTGAGGACCCAATTACAAAATCGAGTCGCGCGCGCGCGAGGCGTTACATCGATTCGTTGGGTCTATTCGCGCATCTTAAATACGCGGCGATCGTTTTCGCGCTTAAAGACCGCCTCTCTCGCCCGACGCGGAGATCGAAAGAAGGGGGATGTTTGGCGAGGGTGGCAAGAGGTGGCTCGACCGAGCGAACTGACGGGGGGAGCTCGGGGAGGACGAGGGTGCCGCGACGTCGTGCGCCGGGGTTGCACAGGATGGGATTTAATCTGTGTCCCGTTTCACGCTCAGCCAAGTGGAACCTTTTTGCCTCACTTTGCGGCGCGACTCGCTTTTGCGCCGCACCGCCGCGTAGATTAACGCGAAATTATATATAAAGAATGTGTGCGGCCGGCGGGTGTGTGCACGGGTCGACGGCGTCGGGCTCGGGCGATATTCGAGCCCTCTCGCCGACATCATCCCCCTCTGTCGGGGGTGACCGCCCCCCTGGGGAGGAGGGCGTGAGGCAAAAGACGATGAGCGAAAGGGTGAATCTCGCGCGCGTATACGTGTACAGCTAAGTCGTGCACACTTGTCCCCTTTGTAACGAATTAAACTTGTGAAAAACAGCACAGACTTGTGCGCTGTCCCTTCAAAGGATGAGGCCGTCGCGACGCATCCTCGCTTTCACCGTCGCTTATTTTTAACACAAATTATTCTGTCGAAAGGATCAAGTGATTCAGAAGCCTACGAGATGAAGTGTCTTCGGATAGTATATCCGTCTATATCTCAATAGCGCCTTACTAATTATATAATCAGAAAGTTAAATCGCAATATCCACAAAATAAATGAATAAATTATTTAACAAAAGCTTTTTGGAAGCTTTTGATGGAGTGATATGATATATATAGGAATAATAATTTGCAATGATACATTTCTCTGTAAACGTGACAGCTGCACGTATTCGCGAATCTATGTGTTTTTATTAATTCGAGCAAAGGATGAATATTCATTAGCTCATCGTAAAAGAAATCGCGGAGAGTCATTTTAATTGGTTTGAGGAAAATGTCTCGCTCTTATCGTTATCATCTACTTTCCGTGCGCGTAATCAAAGGAACTTTAAACTCACCGAGGCACAAAGTTCGCGAAAAGCGGTGACGACTACGACCGACAAGTCGATAACGAAGATCAATTTCTTCTCTGCAAAATCATTGATATTTTATTCTGACATTCTTAATCGGCAGTAATTCAATCCATTTAAGCTTTTCTAGATTTTTTGAAAACTTTGCAAAATATTTCTTAATATATTAGAAAATTTTATCATTTTGTCGCATAAGAGAGCCACAAAATTAAATACAGTTAAAACATCGCGTCCTAAAACAAGATGAGACATTATTTCTCTCTTCTTGCACTTGCGAATCGTGGCATCCGGACGGAAGGGTAAGATAAAATGGAGGGGTAAGAAGCATCATCTCGAAAATTTCCGCGTTGCCTCGCTGTGGAATTATTTGTAACAAGACTCTCGACTCCAATTTCTCGCTTCTCGTTCTTCATCACCATATTCCATTCCTTTCAGCATGCTTGAAGCTCGCTTAAAAAGCTCTGGTTATAATGCAAGGACGACTGAAGCCTGGAAACCTTCCGCAATAAATGCAGAATTGTAGAATGGATCTATTATTGCCAACAGATAGTTACGGATAAAAAAGCCATCCGTCCCAGAGGCGAATCTATATAATATAAAAATGAATAAAACACGCAAGATTCGAACCGTCAATTACAAAAGTCCCATAAAATAATTTTAAAATATTTAATTATCATTAATTTTCAGAATTCTTAAAATTGTATCTTATATCACATTTAGGTATATGTATATATAAAACAAAATTGTTTGACATATGTATGTTACATTATAAAAAAACTTTACTTCATTTAAATTAGTCTGATTCAATGATTGCAGTCATTAAGAATTATTAACTTCTGAAAAGTCGGCGTAATATTCTGTCAAAGGATCTTCTGTCCCCTTTACATTTTTACAATGTCGATTGATGTCGTAAGATGCGGCGATCTTCGATCCTTTCGCATCGGTGAAAATGAGGTACGACAGAAATGGCGTAAGGACAGAAGGAGATAAAACGAAAGGAAGGGACAGGCGGCAAGACAGCGAGCGAGAAAACCACTTCGTGTCGTTATACGAAGTGGATTTCGCACAGCGACAAAGGCGGAGCGAGATCCAAGATTACATTCCAACTATTTCTTGTCGTTTTGCGCGGCATAAAAGCAGGAATTAATTAAATTTGTTAATTGCAAGATGCATTTAGTAACGCCGGCTCTTCTCGAGTCCCTCATCATCCGCGCACTGTCACGACATTCTCTCGCTGCATCTTTTTTCTCCTGCGAGAGAACGCACCGCGAGAATTTAACTAAGTAATGAGACAAGCTGAAAAGTCTACTTTTACCCATATTAAGATACAACGGTGAAAAACCGTTTGGTTCTCACCATGAGATCTAAGGTCTTTTGAATTGTTTTCATTGACGCTGTATTCTCCGGGCAAGTCGAATGCATTTTCGTTGCATATATGCGTCTGCATTGTAAGCTGTATCGCAACTGTTACAATTTCTGAAGCCTCCCACGTAATGATCGAATTATACGATACCGTACCGTACCGTACATCTATTCGTTATACCTGCTATTGTCCAGTCGCGTCGCAATTACCGTCGTCGCCAACATCGCACGTATATCTACGCGATATATTTCCGTTTCGGCGATTCCTCCACTCACGTTACGTACACCGTACGCAGATGTAACCGTAATAAGGTACACGGTAGCGAATTAATCGGCGCGCAAGGGTCAAACTGATCTTCGTTACGTGACATCCGCAGGGCGACGGACCGTGTGATCGTGACGCAAACATCTCCCTTGGTGTTCAATCTAACGCTTCCGGATCCGTGCGACGGGCGCGAGCGCTAATTAGACTAATAAGAACGCGTACGGCGCGCTATTCGCTGTTTACCAATCAGATGTTCTGGCGAGGTGACGTATACGTTGCGCGCGTTTTGATTCACAGAGGAGGACTTGATGCACGGGGGTGTTGGCGTGGGTATTGGCGGGGGTTCTATGGTCGGACAGAACTCAATATTTGGGTGCTCGGCTGCAGGACACAGCGGGGTTAACCAGCTTGGCGGCGTCTACGTCAACGGCCGACCACTGCCGGACTCCACGAGGCAGAAGATCGTCGAGCTGGCCCACAGCGGGGCCAGACCGTGCGACATATCGCGCATATTGCAGGTCAGCAATGGGTGCGTCTCCAAGATCCTCGGAAGGTAAGACCGCGCTGCGTGTCGAGCTCCCTTGACATCGCGGATGAGCGCGTTCAGGAAATTAAACTGTTCGGCGACTTGAACAGCGGTATTATTTGATTGCTATTGTCTACCAGCAGATTCAATCAACCGGGTTCAATAGCCACAAGACACAATTGTATTTGTATTTTCTCGATACAATTATCGGCCAATCGATAAATTTGTGACAGAATTCACAGGATTTTCCCCTATTTTTAGTGATTTATCGATGTCACAGATTTAAAAATAATTGGATATATAATAAACGAATGTTACGTTATATTTCTATTTTTCACATTGCAGTATCTTCGTGAATATAACATAGTTTCTGCAAATTGAAAAGTATAAAACTAGCTTTCATCCAATGATTTCTCGGTTAAAGACTTTTGTATTTCTATTCAATAACCATACCATGTTTAAAAGATCCGCTACGATGCTATTAACACGTATTAAGCGAAAATAATAATTCTCTTTTTCGCAGGTATTACGAGACTGGCTCGATTAAGCCGCGGGCGATTGGTGGTAGCAAGCCACGAGTGGCGACAACGCCCGTGGTCAACAAAATCGCCGATTACAAACGAGAATGTCCCTCGATCTTCGCCTGGGAGATTCGCGATCGACTTTTGCAGGAGGGCGTTTGCAATAACGACAATATTCCCAGCGTAAGTAACAAATCGATTGTAAGATACATTTAATTTAGATGACACATTATGTCAGGTGATTAATAATGGCAAACATCTTGATTGAAATGCACATTGCTAAATATTGTAGATTAGAATAAAGCAAGCTTAGGTGAGCGGATTACGCAAATTCCTCAAGATTGCATGCACGATTCTCTCATCTCGCGCATAAATTCGCGACATGCGAATAAATTTCCCGCTGCGTTGGCGCCATACCATTGATTGGATACGGTATAAGTTTACGCGTAATCCACCGTCGACTTATCGTAGCGCGCAGCCGGTTGGGTGTACTTACCCGTCGAATCCGGCCACTCGACCCTAATCAAAGTCTCGTCAATACGATCGGTTGGGTGGGGTAATCGGTCCATTACGCGGACCTCGGCATTGTCCACCCTCTCGGACGCTGATCGCCCTTCTCCGAATCCGAAGAATCCTCTCCGGTTGTACGTCCGTCCATCTACCAAACATCCTGCCCACCCAATCTCCCTTCTCGACCGCGCGAAATATCCTCGAAGGTCGATCGTCCTCGTCTGGTTCCTCAGAGGATACTCCTCTCTACTGGCAACATCCCCCCTATCGGACTGCCCGTCAGGAATACCGAGGGGGATGGCACGCGTACAAGTCGTTATCCATCGGCTTGTGGAGCAAACTCGCTCTTGTCGGTGTATTCCTAGGAAACGAATGAAGAAGATGGGAAATGTTGGGGGTTCCAGGATGATCAATCAGAACGTCTAGCACGCGCTCCTGTCATCAAGCGTGTAATGCGCAGATCGAGTGGTGAGATTACATTTGAGAGAACAACGCTTTGTGTATTTCACTTCTTGACAAATTTAACATTTGTCGTATATTTTTTCTAAAAAAAAAGGCAAAGTATCATTTATTAGTGACAAAAAAACTTTCTAACATATTTACTACTTATTATCTTTTTATCTATTGTATCCCTTATATATTTAGATATAATAAATTATATCTAAAATAACAAATTTTGTTGTAATGACAAAGAATTTTTAAAGTTTCCTTAGAATAATGTAAAATATAAGTAAAATATAGAATCTATAGTAAATATGCAAATTTCTTGAAATCGGTGACCCAAAAATCAATCTAGAATTCTTTTTGAGAATAATTCCAAGTCGGAACTACGAGAAGAGACGTTATTTGATCGACAGATCGTTTCGATCTTTTCTCGTCTACTGGTGGATCGCTGGTAGCATTGGCGGTGACGTTGGCTATTGCGGCTGGTACACATGGCGTCGGGGGTTGGTGTCGGGGGTGCGCGCAGGGTTAGTCGGCGGCGAGAGCGGACGGGAGCGGGTAGAATCAGGGTGAATGGGATCAGTTAAGCGTGTTGCACAATTATTCGTGTCCGGTCGCGCGTGTAATGGCCTGCATCGACGCTGCGGCTGTTGTGCGGTGAGAGTGGAGCGGTCCGGAGCGTACAGCCGGGATCTCTCTCTCCCGGCATCCAGGCTGGATAGACGGTTTGATGACGGAGAGCCTGGTTCGGGTTAGCCGGGGCTAACTCGTCTCGAAACGTCGCTTCCGCTATTCGCCTGTTACTGTCTCATAGCGTTGGAATGAGCCGAGACGGTGGAAGTTACATACGCTCGATGGGCTCCGGACATAGTGAATGTGATCGACGAAAATCGACGTTTCCCAATATTCAAATAAGTATGCTCTTGCGAGATAGATTGGATTTAAACAGGATTCTACTTTTTCTTGTATTACCTAATCATTCTTATCGTGGGGTGATTGCCTTTACCACGAAAACTACATTTATTTACAAAATTTCGGAATTATAGCAAAGAACAATATTCACTCGAATGTACTCGAATATAATCAAACCATCGAAGTCAGAGTCCCTCGTCTTTAATTTAACCGCTCTAATGGATGGCTGTGCAATGCGGTATTCTAACGGCGACATTCTCTCGACGTCACCCGAGCGTTATTCCGCGTCGGTTTGGACTCAAACTATGCGAGAAGGATCGGCTTTGCGCACTCGTGCCATTTTCGTCGAAGCTTGTCGACCTCGTAATTAAGAAGCTTCGCTCGATATCCGACGTCCGCGCTGCATTAACGGCCGTGTATATCCGGCTGCTGCACCAAGCTCGGCGTCGATTACAGAAGGGTGTGGAGGATGGAGTTGTGGCGCGTGTATGGAGCGCGTCGAGGACTATTATGTACAAGTTGAGAGCGCGATGCTTGGATCCCTGTGCTGTACGCCGGCTCGTTATAACTTTGGAGTTAGCCAGTGGCTCGGTTGCGGGTGTAAGGTGAAGACGACAACGATGACGATGGCCGTCCCCCGGATTGGAGGGGGGCGAAGAGCCATGGAGACCGTTTTATGTAATAATAATTGGATGGCGGTGTCCTTTCATCTGGATATGACCCCCTTCGCATTCTGCGACTACGGGAGGACGAAAAAGAGGAAGAAGGATCCTGCGCAAGGGGCGACGGCGAGGGACGGACAATCAGAGCACAGCGACGGCGGAAATGATTCTCGTGCGACGACGAGTGGCTGTGGTTGCGAGATTTTACAAAGAGCCCGCTCCGATCCGCCACGCCGATCTCCTTCGCCTCTATTTTCCTTTCTCTTAATCAGAAATGGACGATAGAGATATCTTGTCTAGAGATACATCATGTATCATTAGCGACGCAATATTTTCTCTGCTTACTCTGCTCGTTTTCTTTCGAAACTATATATATTGAAAGCAACCATTTAAAAAATGGTAATTGCGTCAACAATCTTTAAAGTATAAAATATTAAATTGTAAATATTAAATTATATAAATTATTAAAGATTAATTAATATTAGAGAATCAAGTTTCAGATACACGCATTAATTGAATTATAATTAGAGATATTCGATATTAAAAGTTCTCCCATTTCAAATAGAGATATGCTATTCAATTGCGTGACTTGATATTTTTGCATGAATTTGTGAGATTCATTTATTGGTTATATAGTTTCATTTATTATTAATTAAAAATTATATTAACCATTAAAATGCTATTTTTAATGTTTTCAAATTTATAACAGAGACAAGCATATGTAATTCGCATAATAATGTGTATTACATTTTTAAGAGACTTGGAAATAAATTTATGATTTTACGAATCATTTTAATTTATAAGATTACGAATTTATGTATAATTTTTATAAAAATTATTACCAGCAATTTAGATCAACCAAAAATACAGATATTATTTGCAATATCTCGTATAGCATATTATTGATACTCGTATAGGATTGAATTAATAATTCTAATGATTCTAATAGAAAATTTCCATCTTTTCGTAGGTGTCGTCTATTAACAGGGTACTCAGGAACCTGGCCTCGCAGAAGGAGCAACAGGCGGCTGCGGTGCAAGCGCATCAGGGTGCTGAGAGCGTCTACGACAAGCTGAGAATGTTTAACGGGCAGACAGCAGGTTGGCCGCCAGCGTGGTATTCGGCAACACCTCCCCATCATCCCCTGGCCACGGGAATTCCAACCGCGGCGACTCCTGGATCCGGTCAGACTCTTCTGCCCGGCAGTCAGCTTCACGGACGTGATGATTCTTTGTTGAAACGAAGCGGTGAGTTTTAATTTAATTTTGTTTCAACCACGATGAAATGCTTGCAGCAATATTAGTGGATTCGCTATTAATTGATGGCGTATCTTAATTGTCATTTTAAAGACCACGTAAATCAACATTTAATTAATCTTCCTTTCAATCTAAACCAAGTTTAACTTTTAAATAACGAAATGCAAAATTTATAGGTATTAAAAGAGAAAATAAATTTATGTTGTGAATACTAATTATAATGACCTTTCTTTAAAAAAAATGATTCTTGTAAAAATCTTAATATTAAAATTCAGATTGATTAAAATTTCGATAAACGAATATTTGTCTTTGCAAATTAAAATTTACACGAACTTGCGTTTGAGGAGATATCTTTGAAAAATTACATCTTCTCTACTTGTACTTCTCGATTCGTGAGAAATGTACATTGTATTGTGCGATTCCAAATCTTCGACACTTCGCACAATGTATGATACGTCTACATACGTGGTCGAGTAGGGAAAAAGGGTCCATCCTGTAGCGCTATAAGTCTAATAGGATCACGAAAATCGGGCCTGCGGCTCGGTTCTTAACTAGAATCAATTCACGAATGACGAATCCAGATACGACCTCCTTCAATAGACAGATTACGTGAATCGTGATAAAGTGACAAAGAAGAAGAGAGAGGTACAAAAGTGCTTTCACTAGCAGTGTATTCTCTACCGTTTCCGAAATACCACCATTGATATATTTCATGTTCTTGGAATTCATTATGTCTCTTAATTACGTATATCAATTTGATTATTTCAATGGAAATAAATATTCTAATATATTTGTATATGTTAGAATATCAAATATATGTACATATATTTATACATATACACTATATATCCTTCTGTACTATTGCATGTCCATATAATTTCATCTGACGATAATAACACTAACGCTAATAATTTAAATATAAACAAGAACTTAACAATTTTTTAAAAATTTATATTAAAGTATATCTTAAATCGTGTTGCCACTTATAAGGTAGTAGATTTATGCCTTACTGGATACGTCAAAGTGCTGCTTATAGTATACACTTGGATGCACAAGAATGTATCGAACGGTCGATCGCGGCCACTTTGGCCACAGCGGGCGCATTAAGCGGCCGGATTGTAGAGAGCATCGGGCTAATCTCTTCTCTTTCTTCGCCGGTCGTGCGTTGTCACCTAGAAAATTAAAGCCAACGATCCGTCTGCAACGGACCGTTGCCGAGGATCGTTCCCGGTCTGGTCGTTACGCGCAAGGATATTCGCGAGAAGATTTGAGGGTGGATTCCGCGAGAAGGAAAAGAACGGGAGCTGATAGTTAGAACGACGAGGCAGGCAGGAAGAACCGGAGGGAAAGAAAGAGGCGTGTTTGGGGTGCCGGTATTTCTAGTCGAGGGGGTTTCGCAGGGTCGAGTCCAATTGGAGGTTGCGCGGGGGTTGAGATGAACGAACGAGAAAGCGAGCAGCTGACGAGTGAACGGTATATATATATATATATATATATATATATATATATATTACATATATATCTCT
>VBVR01001962.1:0-25977 GCA_011638315.1 Tetramorium parvispinum
ATATACGCATTATTGTCAAAATAATTCAAACTCGACAGTATTTTCATATTATATATATTAATATATTTTCATATTGTCGAGTTTTAATTATTTTGACAATAATGCGTATGTATAATTATAATATAAATATTAGAAACGTATAAAAAGAAAACATATTCTCAAATATTTGTTGCCATATATTACAATCCCGCATTTCTCTGCAAAGTATACTTGACAGTCTTGACACTAATGATCTTATTCGCATTCGAAATCATCTATATAAAGCGAATGATACCGCACCCTTTTAAACAGAACCCCAAAGAGCATGACTTAAAGAAAAGCGTGAATATGTACGGGCCATGAAATGTGCCAGTTGAGATTATTTCAGGCAATTCTTATCGAAATAAAGTTTTACCATCATAATATGGGCACGGGACACCGGGTGGATATCGTACGCACGGCTCTTCACATGCGGAGAATACCGAAGCAAAAATTAATTAAACAATATATAAAAACCGTCACACAAAATATTATATCCAAATACCATAAAGTATATTATAAAATGCAATTAAAAGTGAAATTATACGAATTAAAATATTTTCCAGGAAATCTATCTTCCATGTAGCAATAAAAATTAAATTAATTAAAAACTTACGCGGAAACATTTTTTCGCTAAAAATCAATCACCAAGCGATCGGAGGATTTATATTATATAAGTAATATATGAAGTGAAAATCTCTTTGTGATAGTACCTGTACCTGTGTTCGTAATAGTAACCCAGAAGTCGATCGTCTTTTCCGGGCCCAATTCCTCGTAGTCCCACTTCTGTTTGACCATCACGGAGCCATTGGCGCCCACGGTGACCCACTTATTCTCATCTCTTATCTTGTACGTCTCCTTCTCATTCTCCTTCTCCAGATAAAACGCGATCTTGCCTTCAACATTTCCGTCGGCCTCCGTGAAATCGACTTTCTTTGTCGGACGCACCGCTCTGGTGACTCTCCTCTTCTGTATACGATGCACTTCCGGTGTATTGTCCGGTTCCGAGGTGAGAAATCTCACGATAACCTTGGCCGGTTTCTCAGTGATGCGGCTCGGCGTGCGTAGATCGTGTGCCTCGACGACCAACTCGCATTCGCTGTCCTGCTCCGGATTGACTTCCGGCTCGCCGGCCAGCAACAATTCGCCGGTCTGCGGTACGACGATCAGCAGGCTGCTAGGCGTGACCAACTTATACGCGACCTTGTCCCCGTCTGCGTCCTTGGCCGTGACTTTGCCCACGGTGGAGAACCTCTTCCAGCCGGGTTGCGCCACATTACCTTTGCGCAGGACGTCCAAGTTGGTCGGTCTGATTTCGAAAATGTACAACTCGCGTTCGAAGATAGGGCTGTTGTCGTTCTGATCGAGCACGTGGACGATACCGCTGATCTTCGAGGTGCTGAGGAAGTTACCATCCGACGCGTGTATCACGACGGTGTATATCCCGCGGATCTCGCGATCCAAAGGTTTCGCGGTGACCACCCTGACGCCCTGCATCTGGCTCTTCAGGGTGAGATTGAAGCCAGTGTCGCTGGACTCGCTCTCGCGAAGAGCGAAGGGGCGTTCTCCACTGTCATCCGGTAGTATCTTATAGTGAACCGGAAAGCTGCCGCGTGCCCGCAAAACCGGAAAGCCCTCTATCCGCGTTCCGACCGGCGAGTTCTCCGGTACTTCACCCTCGCCCAGACGGTCATGCGAGAAGGTCAGCATGTTCCGGCGATTGATGACGTACAGGTGAAGGTCGTGGGTCTGCGTACCGTTGGCCAGCTCCTCCAAAACAATCAGGTTCACCGGACGATCTACCAGTGGCGTCAGGTCCGAGGTCGTCATCACCAGGCCGTTGCCCAGCACGGTGAAGTACTTGGAGAAGCCGGTCTCCAGAAGACGGAAATTGGAGGCGCGACTCGCGTCGCGCCGGAATTGCGTCACCTCGTAACCGGGGTAGACATCGTGCGGCAACACGGCCACCTTAGCATAGATGACGGAAGTGATTGCTAATAGGAAGACGACTACTCGTGCGTGCCACATCCTGCTCTGTTTGTACTGCTCTCCCGCTCTCTATCCTCTCTCTTTCTCTCTCTCTCTCTCTCTCAGTACGCCAAGTACCTTTACTAGAGCATCAGTATTGATGCCAACTGAAAGCAAATCAGAGAAAATTATTAGTCAAGAAGATGAAACGCAATATATCAACGTAAAAACTACTCAAGTGTATAAGTCAAGAAACTTTTTTTGATAACCAAAATGGGGATGATATTTAATGAAATATAAAAATTGATGATATAGAATATTATTTAACTTCAAATTCTCGCTCTCTCTTTGAATTTAAGATACAGATTACTCGCAATAAGTCATACATAGTAATTCACAAGACATTACATTTAAAAATATATAATCTACATAATGGAATTATTATATATTTTTTAATTATTTGAATTAATATCAATACCATCAATTTTATTATGCCGAGATAGCGTAAGATCAAAATCAAATAAACCCGTTTTTAACTTGACAAATCTAGCAATCTTTATTGTATTTTACATAACGTTTCGACTAGACGCTTTCTGATCCTTCTCAAGTGGATATAAGTATATTTAAATTAATATCCATTGATATTACAAGAAAAATCTGTCTAGTATCTAGATAACATGTGCATAAGTTTCTTTATTAATAATTGATTAATAAGAAAAACGATAAGATATTACATAGTTTGTAATGTGTGTGCGTGAGAAATACGACTATGAATTTATTGAAATAGATGAATTAACATAGCGATAATGAGGCCATGATGGCTAATGCCCGTATTTAAGCATTTCCAATGATTTTGTTTGCATTTTCAATCATTGCATTTGGAATCTGAATAGCCAAGCCGTAAATTCATTACGCGGGAACAATTTACGTGCGCATCGCCGTGACGCTATGACGGCATTTATATATTCGCGTGCAATTACACGCGCGTCGGCCGCAACGTGAGAAAGCCCTCATATAACGTCATTAATGTGCCTCGCACAAAAGCTCATGACCCGTGTTACGTATTGGAAGCAACGCAGCAAATTAACCTTAATTTTATTTTCGATCGAACACTCCCTATATGGCCGTAACGTGCATTTAACAGTCGCTTCCTAACATAGCTTGTTGTGAAGTGTATCAAGTGCTTCACAATAAGTATACGTTTAATGTTTCTCTTCTAAAAAGGTCAAAGAGAGACGTTAAATAAATAAAAACGTTAATTGATAAAATTCAAAATATAATTTATTTCGACAGAGATGTACTTTGTTTTAATTTTAAGATAAATATTGAACAATTTTGACAAATTAAACTGTAGCAAATGTGATATTGTTACATGTGCAATATGGTAATACTATATTTGCAACTTATTTCATACGTTATTCAATCGGAGAAATCATATTTTGATTTAATTAATTTGAAATTGATGATAATATCATTCGTATTAATTGTATTTCACGAAAATTCTCATGTCACGATTATATAAATTTTATTTTAATACTATTAAACGTAACACGATATAAATATCGTAAAGCTCTCGTGGAACCTAATATGGTCTCATATATCTTTTCGAAATGCGACTATCTTAATCTTGCGCTTTATATTCAATTACGGCGGGGCTAGTATTATCATTCGTATAAAATCTGCATTGCACGAAACGCTTACAATTTCGGTATTATGATAATACTCCGGGAAAGAGGAAACACCATAATTCTAAAGATAAAGATACAAGCTGCATGTAAAACAGTGCAAATTGAGCAATAGCAATGGTAATTGAACATTTACAATAATGTCTGAATTAAATTTTTTATCAGGCATAATTTTGTTAACTTGCCATTAATGCACGTAAATTAATGTTTACAGTTATATCTTAATGCATTAATATCTTATTTCTTAATTCGAAATTCGAAATGAATTAAACACAAAATAAACTTAATAATGTTCATTTTTTTAAAATATATATAATATAAAAGATATATATTAATATTTTATATTTTATATTTATTATAAAAGAAATATTACATTTACGATGTACGATGTACAATTCTAAAAAGTAAATGTTAATATTTTTTATGTATCATTTTTTTTTTCAAAATTCATTTAAGATGCGCGATTAAATTTGCGAAAAGTAAATGCGGACTAAAAATCTAAATAAAAAAACTTTAATTAAAATTATTTTTGGAACAAATAGTATTTCGATTGAATATGCTCTAAGAAAGTCATTGTTGCTAAAGTAAATTGAACTGTGCGATAAAGTATGAAGAGCACAACGCGCCTTTCGTTGTCATACATTGCGCAGGATGCGATGAACAATGTCCGCATGTACCGGAAATAAGAACCGGCGCGTACGAGTTGACCATTGTCATTTAGTAACCCTCCGTTCCATTTGATTCTATTCACGCCCCAAGAGAACCGGATGTGAGGTCAGCCGCGGCTCGTTTAAGTTCGAAACCGCTCTGACGGCCGTACCGAAAAAAGAAATGTGCGAACATAACTGTCTTTGTGATGTAGTGCGGTTGTAACGTGAGCGGCAAAATTGGACGCAATGTTGCCTCCGTGCTGTAATATCATACGAAATAAGAAACATAGATTCAAATTTTTGACGGTTATCGGTAGCCACAGAGGGCATATGAAAATTATCAGCAGATAAAACATTTAAATATGAGGGAATCAATTGTAATATGGACCTTTTTAAATAAATCGAGAATTTTATTGATTTGTAATTTAATTGATAAATTAGTCTGTAATAATTTAAGCGTAATTAATTAGAAAATTATGATAATGTAATTACTTCTTTAATTCATTCGCAATATTTACGTGAAAAGGGATAATAAAGTATTCTTTACATTATTTTGTGCAAAAGTTTAAATCACTTTTTCGTTAAAGTGAACAAAATTACGTTTATCTTTTATAAAGGTAGGAAAATACATGTATTTGACTTTCAGGCTATATTTGGATAATTTTCTTTCGGCTATGTAAATTAATCTCGGCTCGCAATATAATTACCCCAATCTACAAAATGCGTCAGAAGTCAGCGTGAGCGCGCGTTTGCATTCTTGAAAATTATTTCGCGCAGTCCCGTCTACATTGCATGTTGCCTAGTTTCTCTTACTTTTTTGCCGCCTTCTCTTCTCCCAGTTTTTTTATTCTTTTGCATAGTTATAAGCAGATGTCGTAATGCGCTTCTGAAAGCCAACCTGTCCGCCGTTTCGCCAACTGTTGCGTTAACGACACATGAATTTCTCGCAATTGCACGCAACGATAACAAATTCGCGTGCGTCCCTTCGCGGCTACGGCGCGCGCTGCCGAGTATCTTTGTGCGCAAACCGCGTACTCGCAACAAGACAATACCGCAGTATTTTCAAGAACTCAATCCACACCGCACGGCAACTGTTTCTAACAACGTCCCGCATCCTCTGGCAACCACCCGCAGGTCGCGCAAGAGTTTGCAATCTCCCGATACCGTGATACGTGAATGCAGAAGACCAATTCAAATTCGAAACAAGCCGCAAAAGCGCGAACAAATCTTGAGGCTATCCTCTCGACGGAGATAGGATTCAAATTCTTCGTGAGCAAAAGTATCGGAAATAGTCATGGCTTTCAAACAAATGATATTTGTTCGATTATTTAAATTAAACCAAGTTCGAATTGCTCTTGAATTTTTCGTCAACAAAATGAGAACAACTTGAAAATGTTCACATTAAGGCTGTAGATTTAAGAAGAAGCATATTAAATTTCTTCTAAAAAGTGTGCAACACGATATATTTATTAGTTGATAAAGTTCCGATTTAACTAACGAACACGAAATTAAATGTCTAATGGAGTATTGAATTATCGTTCCATGAGAAATTACTCATATTAATTAATCTATATATGGGTTTCTAATTTGACTCAACTCTGATATCTTTCTGCAGCTAATGAATTAAATGTTTAATCAAGTAATACAAGAGTTTAAAAGCGTTTTCGAAATTTGCATTGGATCAAATATAATATAGTTTAAACTTACTGAAATTCTTCATTAGAGAGATTACTATTACATTAATTTTATAATATTCTTCATTTTATTCGTATTCTATACATAATAAAACGAAAATCTAGAAAACACGTATACTTTTTTTAGTTTACGTTGTCTGGGCAGTGTTAAGGTTTAATTCAGTACGTTCGTCACGCATGAATGTGACATTTTAATGCCAAGTATACTTATTGGATATACATTTGAAAACTGTGTAATTGATTTCTTGACAATTGAATCGCGTTAGTGGCAGCGATACGTATTGAATTAACCCACCATCGTGTCATTTCTGTGTCTATTTTCGTCGTGACCGATACTCGCACACATATTCGCAAGCCGTTTATGCGCCCGCGCAGAATAATCCGCCCTCTCTCGCTCATTCTCTCGGTGTTTCCAATCTCCTCTCAATCATCTCCCCAGCGGCCTCTCCTGTCTCGAGAAGTCGACCTCGAGTCCCTCGGAGGGACCGAAGTCGAGGGCCCGTGGCCCGGGAGCAGATGCTCCGCCGGTCTACAAGTCTACATTATACGGTTAAGACCGACGAAACACGACACCTAATCCCTTCTCGAAACGTATTAAGTGACTTCAGCTGGGACAGCCAGGGGCCGGGACTCTCGAGCGCGCACAGAAAACGATACATTCACGCGCGGATCTTAAAAAAGACCCGGCTTATTCCGGCGCACTGACCTTGCGAGATCGACAATGCACTCACGGGCGTAATGCACCCGCATAAGATGCTTTAGCTTTTTTCGGAGATGGTCGGAATAGCGTCTTGAATTTTTCTCACGAGCGAACGAGGTAATCGGGACTTCCACTTTTTGGACTCCTTAAAATGGTAAATAAAAAGAGCTCATTCTCTCTAATGTCTCTTATCTGACGTATAATAGACCAAGTATAATCGTGACGTTACAAGGGAGTATATTTACAATAAGATAGCTTAACTTTATATTTTAATAAGAGAGAGACATTTTTCAAACTAAAATAAATACAAATTTAAATAAAGATTTACATGAAAAGTTTTAAAGCACACATTATTTCTTAAAAACTTTAAATATATTTTAATTTTTTTATATTCTATGTATTATTAAGTAGGGAATAATGGCATTACTAATTACTGAAAGTAATGTCCAATAAAATAAACCTATTTTGTAGAGGCAGTTTTAAAATTTTATTTGCACAATTATATATTCTTTAATTATTGATTATCATGCATCATCATTATCGAAAATTTGATTATTACATTTTGCTCCAGTTTTTTCTGATATAATTAAAATATTTATTAAGTTTATTCTATTCTTTAATAAGATTGATAAAATCAAATTATTAATTAATAAACTAAACGGATAACTATTTTGAGAAATTGTCTTTGAATATATTTAACAATTCATTCAAACAATTACGAATTAATCATGATAAAAACATTTGCACACGATCAAAACACCGCACGTATTGCGTACTATCATCACCAATCATTTATAAAACACGGTATTATACAAAATTTATTAATTTTCATACCATATATTTGCATATATTGTTATTTCGATAAATATTTCCTGAATCATTAGGAAACGAATGAATTAATTAATTAAGTTAAAATGTCTTGTTTTTGGTATTTATATTATTAAAAAGTAGTTTCTATTCTGATAAGAAAAAAAATACAAAGATTCCATAGAAGTGTTAATTATGTCATTTTTCATTTAAATACGTAAAGGAATCGATTAATCTTTTTTATGATCCCTCGTTTTCATGACTAATGCATATCCACATCGTTAACAGCAAAGAGCGTAGATCCAATAACTCGACTTTAATCAACAGGCTTAATAGCCATCCAGTAAAGTGTAATAGACTCGTCATCTATCAAAAAGAGAATGATAATTAAATCGTCGTGAAAACGGCGCGATTACATGGAACATAAGTTACGCTACAAAGTAGCTACAACAATACGAAGCGTCTCCATTTGTGAAGCTAAATACTTACGAAGTGAAACGAAAATCGCACATTTACATCTAACAACATTCAGGAAGTTAAATAATGCCGTTTAATTATTTCCGAGGCCCGTATTTTCAAATGAAGGGATTTACAAAGTTATCGACAAGAATCTGTTTTAGCGAAATTAACACGGCGTTAGAACATATATACATATGTATGTTTAAAACGAAAAAATATAATACGATAAAAATCTTGTTAAAATTAAGCAATTATTATAAATGTTAATAACGCCATGAAACTCTTACTTACAAATGTTACGCGGACAACAGAGACAATTGTATTTTCTGTAAGCGTTTCTTAAATATCTATATCTCGTAGGAGTACAGAGTACTTCTCTAATACTATTTTGTTTCTAGTTCTATTTTGTTCATAGAGATAAGAATAGCAAGAAATGCACGAAATTAAGAGGGAAACTTTGTTCTAACGCAAATACCCCTTGCGACGTGCACACAGTATATACGAACAGTAATAGCGCATGCATAATACCGCGCAAGAGGAATATGTAAAACAAAGACCTGCAAAACAAGCAATATGTTAGACACACATTGTAATTTTAGTTACTAACTCAATTTACAAATGCAAATAATGTTTCTGATTTCTGATACTTTTCTCTTCCCTATGATAAAAATTTATTCTAATTCGGTCGAAATATTTCTTAATTTGCAGGTTAAAAATAAAGTGCAAATCCTTTAAATTATTAAAATTTAGAAACGATTAATATTTAATAAGAAGCGAATGAGTCATTGTCAAGTAACTTATTTGAATCACGGAATGCCCCAAATTTTTTAATTCATTTTATATCTCCTCAATATTTTTATATAAATTGATAATTAATAATTTTAATTCTCTGAAACGTTTAATGTTTCTTTTAATATCATCAGTCTCGATAATATAATCAAAATTTGTCGTAATTCTATGCGCGAATCTGAAAGTGCAAAAAAGTCTGAGGTCAAATAAATCTTACTGTTGTCATAGAATTAAATTTCGAGAGAGATATAATTTTAATTCCGGCTTTATTTCGCGAAATTCTTAAGAATATTTGCGATAAAGCGATATTGGACGCGAAATTAGATAAAATACGGCAAACGCTGGAGCAGTTTCTTTCATGCAAAGTTCGTTGTAATTCCTAACGATACGCGCATTATAATAGATGAACTTCGGAAGAGAACGCTCACAACCTTTATAAAACCGCTCTAAATGCGTGAAATCGCGTGGGCGCGTATACTGCCGGCCGAGGATAAATCTTGCCAAGCTAATAGGCTTATGTCACGGTTAAAACTCGCTCTCTTTAGATTGTTCGGCGAGAAAAAGAGAAATGCTGCTCTTCGCGGTTACGACTATATCATTCATGAAAGAGAAAAATTAGCCATCACTCATCGTCCCGCGGGAAATCTAATTTTCATCCAAATCTATTTCGCTGACTTTAAAAACCAATTCTGAGGAATCAGAAATAGTTTTTCAGAAACGAATAATTTTGACATTATTCGTTTTCCTTTCTTCGTAGTTGATAAAATTTTACCATTTGCGAAATTGCGAAAGTAGGTGCATTATATCGATGCTTGATTTAAATTCACTTTTATTTAGTACTTGACTTAAATATGCGAGTTTTATAATGGAGGATTTATATTACAATGAAGTAACAAAGTTGAGATTGCCAAGTAAACATTTTTTATTTCTATAACAATTTTTCTTCGTTGCAGCAACTTATTTGCAACTGAAATTGTTCAAGGCATAATAAACTGTGAGCTTCTTCGATTCACCTTACTTATAAAGGCCTTAGACGCATTTTATTCATTCTCTATCGTAATTTCAAAGGCTCAGTTCATAATCTTATCAGTGAGTGCAGGTACGATCTTTACAACAACAGTAGAAAAAGCTTTTAAATACGTCAAAGAGTATATTGCCACAAACCTCTCGTAGCATAAAGCGCTCGCTTTGTGCATTGAGGACTTGTTCATTACAGCTGTGATTTCTATGAAGAAGCACAACGCTTTAGCCGTTGTAAATTCTCAAATGCGATCACTATCGGAACAAAAAATTCGCAGGAAGCATTTTTTTACCTGTCATCGTGTGTTAAGATACTTTTTTTAATTATGATTATGGAATATATAACTTAATTAGCGTTTATGTGATCCATTAATTTCTATAAATACATAATACATCTATAAATAAATAACATAAATGTAAATTCATAATGATACGAAAATGATACTACTAAAATAATTACGCGGCATATTATTATTTTGTTAAATTATATATATCACAGTTATCGGCTTTTCGGAGGAAAATTAATTTTCACACAAAAATATGGAAAGCAGAATATTTTCTTAAAACTTTTTCTTAAAATTTATATTTATAATCATATATATTACATTAAATAATTTTCTAAATTAATTTATTTCTCTAAATATTGATGTTTATAGAAAATTTATATTTTTAGTTTTTAAATTTATACCTTTTTTCGAAGATTTTTTTTTTACTTTACTGACATCTTTGTAAAGAAAAGGAAATAAAATACAAAATAGTGAATGTTTCTGAAATTATATAATCCTGTGCATACAAATTGGCTTGTTAGAGTATTCACGGAACAAATATTTATGATTATGTATAAAAGTATGTACAGGAAGTCACGTTTTGGTATATTGAATTTGAATATTTGGTTGATTTAACATAATATATATAATCTCGCAACGTAGATAATTGTATAAGATGTTTTTCGTTGACAATAGTATTTGTATGTCATGAAATATAATACCATAAAAATAAATTTTCTATTATTTTCTATAAGCACAGCATCCCTTTTTTCAATAATTTAAATTGTTACGAGGAAGAAAGAGAGAAAATGAAAGGAACAACTAATTAAAGTTGTTTTCAAACAGTAGGTAAAGCATATTTGTTATCGGTCCCATAAGCGACTAAAATAAATCTGTAGCGCACTATGATTGAAAAACATGGAGCTGTAAACGACCACATATATTTATCGCTGTTTGCCGTTTGTAAATATCAAACGATATACGCGGTGCGTATAGTCTCAAATTACTGTGGTCGCTATGTGCATACACAACAAACTTTGATCACTATTGATTAGAAACTGGAATTATTTTTTTTAAAACTATTTCTACAAATCAACTTGTTAAATAATTATTATTAAACTTTTAATAAAGCTTACAATTTTACGTGTTCTATCAAGCAAGAAACTATTTATTTCTCTATGTTAAAATTAAAACAGCTTTTATTCGATATGCTAAATACATAATTAACCAATATATATAACAAATATATAATTAAAACGCTGCGTTATATTTAAAACGTAATATATTTAATAAAATTGAAATGCAGGTATTACATTTTATCAAACTCAAACACATCGAAAATTAAAAATAAAATTTTACGAATATACAAATGAATCTACATGCTTATATTTATTAAAAATGTTAGAAAATGTAACATATAAATACATAATTAATGTATAAAAATATATGCAGAAAATATAGAAATCAACATAGGAACGAGAGGTACGGCTTGAAATATAACTGCTTAAATCACGTTGACGGCTTTATTTGGTAAATTCGATAACATCGATAGTCGTAGTTGAATACGCGTTTATATTTATTACGGTTTACTGTTACTCGCAATTAGAAGGCAACTGTTAGCGTTGTCGAAAAAATATACTAACTGTCAGGGATACGAATTTTAATCGGACATCACTATTCGGTTCAGTGTACGGTCGTACAAACGCAGACACTGTTTGGTTAACTGTTACGTATCGAAACAACGTGACTATTTCGTTGAACGTGTTACCTGATTTGACCGTATAATTGAGGTGAAAATTATTTGATATATTTATTAATTATTGTCTCGAGGGCTTGATAAAATATCAAATATATTTAGTTGAAAAACAACATTGATTTTTTTCCACCGAACTCCGTAACTCAATATTAATAGATGTTATTAAGTCGTTGATGAAAAATTAAATTTTGTTTCCAGAAACTCTCTTTTTTTATTAAAGATTAAAGAAGCATCGAAGAGTAGAACAAACGATTTGCACTTTTCTTTTTAGGAAACTTCTTACAGCCATTATCAGTATTATCAGTTAATTAACTGCATCGTGAAAGGTGAATTAAGCAAAGTCCGTATTAAATTAAAGATGTTGAAAAGAAGCTCATTAAAGTTAAATCAAGCGAAATTTACTCTACGTGGCTCTAATAAATTCTCAAATGTCCAAATTATTTAAGGATATTTTAAAAATGTGTTTAAATTGTTTCTCTACGTCCGGTGTCAGATACGAATAATTAAACTGGAAAATGAACTCTTAATTTTTCATGCGAAGCACAAACGTAACGAGTATGCCAACAATCTATCTAACCTTATTGAAAATACTAAAAACAGAATTTTTCTACGCTCACGCAAGAATTTGTCGTTCAACAAAAGTTTTTTGGCATTTTATTCCACGCGCCGATGCTGAATCAATATTTGTCTATACCGAAATTCAATACTGCGGGGCGCGAACGCGGATTAAAAATTTTACCGCGGTGAAAATCCGCGGATGCCGCATTCGCGTGAAAAAAAAAGTATATCGGGAAGCGCGGATCGAATGCGAGCTGCATTCGGGAGGTCATCGGCGCTTATGAAATGAGGCAGTTGCAGCGCAAGGGATGGGCGATGCAGTCCGAAATCGACAAGCCGTCAGTTAACGTCAGTATCAATTTTAAAGTAAACTGGCCGGTTGTAGAGCAACATCGCCGCGAAAAAAAAGCTAACATGATTGGCGGCAATGTGTTTGCTCGGATACCGCGACGATTTTAATCAACCAATCAGAGGGTCAAGAACCTGTAGATTAAAAGCTTTACTATCCGATTGGAAAACCTGATATGAGACGGTAGAGTAACACGTCGGTTAGTTTTCCTCAATATCGATAAAGCTATCTCGAAACGCGCGGTACAATCGGTAATTCTTTGCTTATTTATTATTGCATATGTTGAATATATAATGCTCAGTTATGCATTTTACGTGAAATATATAATGTTAACAATTCATTTATAAATTCTCTATGATTAATTATACTTTTAATATTGGTTACAATATTTAATCCAAATATCATTTAACACACTTTATTAAATTTTTAGCGCATGGTTTTAAAAATTTTGCCACGTAATGAAAATGAAAACGTTATAATAGATTACAAGCATTACATTTAATCCTAACGTGATGGAGTTTCCGATGAAGGGAAACTAAATTCGAGTCGCTGTACTCTTTGACATCTCTATCGTTAAATCTCTTAAAGAGGCAATCATTTTCGAAGGTAACGAAGCGATTGTCCGGACAAAGTAAATGGCTCACCACGCATAGTATATGATCAAGCACCGGAACGTAGATCGGAGTAATGTACGAAGGATACACTGACGTGGCGATGAAAATTGACATGCCGTACGCGTCGTTTAACAAACACTTTGCGCGTGCACATGAAGACGATAATTTAAGACTGCCAGCGGGTGCTGTTTGCGGGATAGGATCGTTATTAGAAGGAGCGATCCACTCTTTTATTAAAGACCGCTCGCGCGATATTTCCTCGTGCACACGTGTATCCCTATGATCCTCTCTTCGGGGATTAGAGGGACCTTTTAATCTTTTCATCTGCTGCCTGCGTCAAGTTTGGCGAATGAATTCCCGTCACGCATATTCTTCCCATATCGCAGAGAAACTTTCGCTTTATCGATGTATTCGTGCAGAGCGAACGATTAAAATCGCGTAAAATTGTCCAATTAAAGAAATCTGTTAACATTTAATATTTTCTATTTTTTCCTCCCGCAATCCGTGTCCCGCAATCTGACACCTCAAATTTTGTTTGGAAACACTATAATGTTTTCTGTTTTTCTTTTTGTTAATTAATACATGCGAAAAAGCAATCGGAATTTATTGCGGAATAATTTTTTATGAAAACGTATGCGACGAGTTTTGTGTGTTCAAAAATTAAACATTTTTCCAGCAAGTTCCATTTATTTTTAAAGCGATGATAACATTCTAAATCAATACAACTGTTAATATTGAGAATAGGAATTGAACAATTTTCTTGTATTTGTCTTTATTTCTATATTTCAAAGTACAATTTTCCTCGCGTATGTCTACGTGATAAAGTTTAAATAAAATATTCTGTACAAGTTATAAACTATTTATGTACTGTTATTAGTGACTTTAGTGACTTTAGAAGGAAAGCTTAGTTTCGGGGTACGACCGCACTTTTGTGTCAGCGATTAGCGACGAACGTGAAGAGATCTATTGAGCCAATTAAGAGGTCGGGGAGAGCACATGCTAACGAGCTGCGTAATGCTTTCTGAGAAAGTGACGCGACCGTCTGGACAATGACGGAATGTCCGTTGTGACGAACAAAGGACGGACACGGCGAGTGAAAAAAAAAAGCAATGGGAAAGGATCGATGATGACTAAACGGGGGATGGAGGGAGAGAACGCGCACTACAATCGTGTTCAGCGTTGAACGGGGTTAATGAGGGGTTACGAGCTTATCGGCACAAGTCGCCGCGATGAACGGAAAAGGGAGATAACCGCCGCCAAAGAGACTTTCAATCGATCTTTCTCCTTTTTTTTTTCACCCCCCGTGAAGACGGTAACTCGCTGTGTAAACTCGGAAACCGGAACGTCACCTCAGCTTGGCGAATATTCCCTCGCGACGTTTGTCTCCTCCGCGAAACGCGACTCCGTCTGAGCTCTTGCGTCTGACGTTTTAATTGCTTGACGGACTAATCGGGCGAGTTATGTATAATATTATTGCCATTATATTATGTGCATATTCCACATCTCCGTTACATTATGCAATACGTACATGTATATGTGCATGTAATATATAATCTTGTATTAGCTATTGATCTTATCTCGAATTAATTACGTTATATTACGTGATCTTCGAGTCTTGAATTCCAACTATTTCACAAAATCAATATTTAATCGACGTGAACTTTTTAATAATCGTATTATGTATTTCTATGCATTTATACATTTTCGACAAATTTGTACTTGTTCTTTAAATGTGGTGCTCAAGTGAAGTTATTTTATAAAGTTTAAAAACAAATTAGCCATTTTCGAGTTGTCGTCTGATTCTAATTAGCTGCAACGCTAGCGTACCGCGCAGCTCGCCATAATTGCTTCTGGAGAAAAAGCACTTGTCATTCGACTATGCCGCTAATTATCACAGAACATTTCGAGCGATAAAATAAAACTGCTACATAATCTCATAATGGCAAAGTTGCATTTAAATAATTATTTAAAATTATTCAAAACTAATAAAAATATTAAATCTAATGATTCCAAAACTATATAATATCGAAAATTTTTTAGATCATTATTTATGTATAGGTAATAAAAAGTTTCCAATTAAGGTCACAAATAAATCTTATTTTAATAGAATTATAATTTGTGATTTATATTCATTTACACTTTTATAAAGATATTCAAACCATTTGAAAAACAAAAGTACTTCGATAAATTTTTATAAAATTCTTCAACTTTGTGATAAAATTTGATGTATAATAATTTAAAATCTTTCACGACGCATCTCGCGAATTACTTTACATTTCTCGCAGTTAAAAATAAATGTAATCTTTGTGTGGTTTTATGAAAAAAAATACTAAAATTAATTCGTACTGCTGTCTACGGTCGAGAAACGAACACATGTATCTCGAGAATTTCCGAATGGTCTGTTCGTGTCTCTAATCATATCATTAGGCGAGATACCAGCATGGATCCTACTAAAATATTATAACGAGAACCCGCTCTTGCGAGTTGGAGACCATTAGTTTCTACAAGAGACTCTGTACACGATCTCACTGTCTCACGATCACTTCAAGATAGTTTGCCGGTATTCTCGATAAACTTGATGAGCAAATCTCCCTGACAATCGGTAGCGACGGACATAAAGGATATGCGTGTCTCAAGTTATCTGTGCTTCCTTTCATTCATCCCTTGAAACAAGATAACGTTGTGACAACTTGATGTGAAATTCTGAAGACTATTCCTAATTATTCAAAATTTTTTGGATAATTTGGAAAATTTTACGTATTTTGATAAGTAATAAATTCTGTCCAAATCGATTAAACAATTTACATGAAGGAAAAAAGAAATCTTGGAATTTTCTGTATAATAAATCTTCTTCTCCGATAATTTGAATATCGATGTACCCTATCTTTAAACGTGCTCGAACGATCGATGCCACGTTTGAGGTGCACAGTATTACGCGATCGAGAAAATACGCGGAGCTTCTTTGGATAAGCCGTGGAGAGTGGTACGCAACCGATTTTCCATCGTCGACGGATTTCCACCGCGGCGAAAGCCAAATCTTGATAGCGCCGGATAAGGGAAACTTGGCGATAAAATGGGGACCGTGGAAGAAAATGGCGGAATACGGGTATAGAGATTTCGTACGTGTGAAAGTGTATTACTATGAAGCAGCAGAAAATTCGGCGAGCATTCTCTGCACTCGTGAATTGAATTTTGCTTACACAGTCTCGAAAAATTCTGCTGATACAGTTTTCGAAAAATCTTAAAGCCACTGATTTTGAATGCTCTGACGACGCAAGAAGTTCTTCTATTTGTTTCGTTAATTATTAAATTTTACTTATTAAAATTAATTATTACTAATTGAAATTAAGAGAAGTGCATTTTCGGTTGAATTTCGGAAATGAATCTTGATCTGAATAGATGGTAACCTAATAAAAAGAGTATTATAAAATTTATAATAATTTTGATAAAAGTGACAAATTAAACTAATTTCTAGACAATCTATTATTCTATAAAAAGTTTTATTGCTACAAAATCGACCATAAAATCGACTTGATTCTCTTTAATTTAGCAAACTGTTAATGGTATCGATAAACAGAAAGCTCGGAAATAGCTTTGAAACAACTTATGTACTGCATTAAGCACACTTTCATCAGATGTTTCCGTTCGATCCTGTTCGGTATCTCATATATCCTATTTATGGTTAATGCTCTCGCCGTAACTCAAAAGTTACGTCCCTTGTAACTTCTTCCCTCATACACGGTCAAACTTTATACTGATTTATGTGCGGCTTGTAGCCATGCATCTCCTCCTCATTGTCAACCGCATGGCTTATAAACTCTGAAAACATTTAATGCAATTTTGCATGCGTCTAATTGCGCCTGAAATGTATCTGGTAAAGCTTTCCGAACGTCGCGAGAGGCAATATACAGTTTTCTGTTCGTGATCGGGGCTGCGGGAAATCAAAATCAAAGCTTGTAGTTTATTCTGTACGTACTTTTCCGACTCGACAGCAAACGCATCTCAGGCAAGCAGTACCGCGGAGAGTTTTCCCGGCGGATCGCCGTTGGCGTTCGGTTAACTAGATTTTCCACTTTCTACTTGGGTGAGCTGCCCGCTCCTCCGGCCCCTTTATCTTCTCCGATAATTACAACTTCCGGGCCCGAGGTGGCCCGACGAGCGCGACGCCCAGACGCATTTGCTACGTGACCTTTCGCATTTAGGAAAAAGACATCGGAAATCGAAAAGTTCCTATCTGTCCTCCGGTTAAGAAAGCCTCACTTTCTCCGACTCTTGAACAAGACCGCGAAAGAAAAGTGGTCCATGATAGCGGTGGCGGCACCCGCAGCGATGTCGGAGCGGAAGGAGACAGAAATCAATTCCGTCGCGACGTTTTATCTTCGCGCATGTAAGAGCCATGAATTTTCTTAATATAAAATTAACACCTCATTTCCAACTTACAACTTTGAGTCTTACAGATATTGTAACACTCGGAACTCGGTTAATCGGGAGCTGCCGCGGCAGCTCAGTACTGCTTATTTTAGAGCCTCGGAAAGGACCTATGAGTACGATGATCATCCGTTCTATATTATAGAAGACAGTCCTTTTAGGTCTGTGTCCTTTAGATTTATTTTTTCTTGAAAACTCACTTTTGTCTTTTATTTCTGAAAAGACCTATAAAATGTTCTATATTTCAGTCTTCATCACCTTTGTATATTTTGTATAATGTTTAAATAAAGATGCGTTTCTTTTTTATATATGTATAATTGTTTTAGTTGACAAATTTTTACTTTTTTTCATATAAATATATATTCGGGGAAAAAATATTTAAGATAATAAAATATTAAAGATAAATTTACATTGCACTTGTTTGTGGAAGAAGGGTAGATGACGGCGTCCTTTATTTTTCTCAAAGAAATATGGTCACCGTATCTATGAATAACTTTCATCAACAAAAAATTATCATAAGTATCTAATAGCTTCTAATAGTTTCTATGACGATTCTTTATCAACAAAAAATTATCGCACATGACGATCCTTTAATCCAAAAACAAGATATGTCGCACAAAGTGCATTAGTGTTTACTGGATAAGATCCAGAAAGGATCTGAAAAAAAAAAAAAAAATAGCGAAATGATATTTGTTTGTATCCGTTCAAACTCGGTACGTCTTTAATGGCTACTTTTTCTCTAAGCTCCTAGAGTTTTTATAATTTTAGAGTTTCGTATGCATTCTTGAGAGATGTACGTGGACACTGGCCACATCGATTCTCGAAGGGCGAAGGCCGCCGGCGCAGTTTAGCTCGTAAAATATTTCGGCTGCTGCCGTTGGAGGACGGCCATTTCCCTCTTCGTTTCCCTCTTTCCCTTCTCCCTACTTAGTTCCTCTGCGTCGTTCACTTTTTCTTCACCTTTTTTTTCTCCGCTTCCTCCTCCCGTTCTCTTCTCTTTCATTCTCTCTTTGGCACTGTGCCGTTTAATATATCCGTCTTCCTTTCTCCCGCCTCGTTTAATATCCCTCAGTTTATCCTCGTCGCATCCTCTATCCGTCTCCCTCTTTTTCTATCCCCTTTTAACGTCTTTGACCCCCTGCCGTCGTCTCCTTCTTGCTTTCGCTTTCCCTCTCTTTCTCTCCCAGTCTGCCGGGAATCAGAAAAGAGGGGTCAGAACTTAGCGATCTATCTGTCTTTTTTCGTCTCGCCCGCTGCGCTTTGGGCTTCTCTTGATATAAGGGAGAACGTTAGAACAGGGGTTCGCGGAAATCCCGCAGCGACATGGGGAGTCGACCGAAACGATGACGACGACGACGACAAACTCCCAGCGGGGAAGGCACTCCGGAAGAGACGGAAGGGTGGGTGACGTGAGGGTCTGGAAAACCGACAGAGAGAGAGAGAGACGAGAGAGGAGGAAGTGCGAGAGGGAGGGTCCGAGGAGGGAGAGGCGACTGCGTCGCGAGACGGAGCGGACGTGGAGGAGAGTCGACAAACGAGGAGACAAACGCACTCCGGTCGAAGGAGCACGCGTGCAGTGGCACTAGAGAATGTTGTAAAGAGGAACAGGGACGGGATGACTAAAAGGGCAGAATTGTAGGAATACGATGAAGGGAGGGAAAATTGCCAGAAAAAGAGAGACAAAGCGGGCGAAATTTATTTCCTTCCGGAATTAAAGCCCCCGATCAGAAATTCTGCATGTACGAGTTTTATAACAATTTTATGTGACTATAAATGTGCGAGCATGCTCTCGGAAAGAGACGGGCGCAAGATGAATAGGAAGAGAGATCTGTTGAAATATGGGAAGAGAGACGGGAAAAAGAGTAAAAGCAGACAAAGAGAGTGAGATTTACTTTATTCTAGGATTAAATCTCCTGAGAGAATGGTCAGATGTTGTACAAACTCATATGATATGTAATTTAATATAGTTGTAAAAAAAATTCGAGAAGAATGCAGAAAGGGTGAGAGAAATAAGATACGGCAAAAGCAAAACGTAAAGAGGCGGAGGTGAATGTAGAAAATTTATTTTGTATTGAAATTAAATTCTCCCAGAGAGTAATCAAACTCATTTCAATTGTTTGATTATACGACTGAAAACTAAAATTTGTACAAATATTCGAACACGTGTAAAATAATAGAATATATTGCAGAAAAAACAATTGAGAAGAAAAAAAGATATTGAAAGAACAGGTTACGGAAGGGGAGAGACACAGATGGAAAAGTTTATTTCGTCGTGGGATTAAAACTCCTCCAAAGACGATTGGAGATTATACAAAGTGGGGCTTATAATTTCATGTACTATCGCGCGATTTGGAATTAAGACTAAATTCCAGACGACTCAGGTATAAATTGTTGAAACGAGTTTGATAAGAGCGGATAAGAGAGAGAGAAGGAGATAGGGAGGATGTGGCGGTTACTTGAATTGATTGAGAGAGAAAAGCCAGGAAACGACCGGTAGAAGCCTGAGATCATAGAGGGTAGAGGCTAGCGGTAGCAGCAACGTCGGCGATGGTGCCGGTGGTGGTGGTGGCGGCGGCAACGGTGGTGATGGCGTAGCGGCGCTGGTGGGGTCGAGGGTTGTCAATCGATAGCGGTTGCATGCGTCTGAAACCACCCTCGTTGCCGCTCCGTCGCTGCGCTCTCTCTCTCTCTGTCTCTCTCTTTTTCTCTTTAACGCCGCTGCGCGCTGTATCATTGCCAGAGGCAGTTAATCCACGAAGTTTCCCCCGACTCGGGTCCTCACCGATGCGGAACGTACGCAGCTTACTGTCGCGATAGCGTTTAAAACTTTCGGGATTCGATTCGCGCATCGGTACTTTTACGACGAAACGTAAACGAGGACACACGCGGACTCTGCTATTAGAGTCGCTTTGTGGGCGAGACATTCTCTCAGGGTTGTAATTGCGGCGACGCATCTATAGCGTTTAGCGAGATATCTTAAATCGCTTCTCTGTTGGAATCACGACAGTCTTCCCCATTGTACCGGTTCGGTGACAATAGTAACGTCTTTATACCCTTTATACGATAGCGCTTGACGCACCTTTGTGGAATGGGTCGGGTCAAGTCTATAGCACTGTTAATCTTTAGCACATAATCCTTTTCTTTGTTGAAGCAATAACGATATCTATTTCTTGATACAAATTTAATCCGGCACATAAAAGTCGATCGAGCGTGAAAATAATGTTTGCAATCACGTATTCATAACGTTATGAATTTCGAATGCATTTTGCTAGATAGGAATAGCATATAATTATAATTCCTCAACTCGATGGTTTCTTTATTGATGAAAGAATGGTAGCGTTCTTCTTATTTGGAAATTTTTAATTTTAATTTTAAAATTGCACACGCTATAAATATGCAAAGAGATAGTAAGTGAAAAAGACTGCCTGTTATATTTGAACATAGATCTAAATAAATTAGATTGAATTTAAAACATCATTTCCCTATTAATAAAAAGTGACATTTAATATACATCTCTTGGAGTCTTGAAAAGTTTCATATATGTATGTTTGTATCTATTCAAATGCAGTAACAGCGATCTGGAAAAATATAGGTGCCACTGAAAAATAGCTTGCACACATGCATGCATATAAAAAGAATCCAAGAATCTCGTTTTCACAAGAGCCGATCCACTTTTTGCGACGCGTCAACGCTTGAAAGCTCCCATTTATTTCTACATTCCAAACACGGTGACACACGGACGTGCTGCGGTGATATCGCGAAAAAGTGACTCTCGTGTAAAAAAGTTTCTAACATACGATATCCCTCCCGAGTATCGAATCTTCCTATGTACGATGCAGTTTTCGCAGCACGTGCGGTATATTGTATAATTCGTACGGTGCGCGCGATTATAACGAGAGCGGGAGAGGCAAAATTATGGCGGCTTTGCTCGCGCGCGTAATGACCAAGTTCGTGATGAACACTGGGATCACGACATCTGGTAATTAGGGACTGCACGGAAAAACGCCGGATGTCGGTGTACTCGCTTAGTAAATATGACATTAGTCGGGGTTAAATTTCATCGTTTGTCATAATAATTATCATAATGATCGCGTTGATAACGGCTTAATGGGAGCTTGAAGATGAATTTTTCAACCTGCGTCTTGGTGCAACCGCATTACTCCTATTATTTATTTGTGATTCTCCAAAAATTTATGTTACGTTGTAGTACATTTTACATTATTTAGTGAAAAGTTTCTAACCATTTCGCGAGATAATCTTAACTATCAGTTTTGGTGATATTTATACATATTGTGTGAGTTGATTTACATTAAAGATTAAAATGACCATTAAGAAAATTACAAGACGCTTCTGTTTATCAGATAATACAAAATAGAATTTAATATGTACATTAAAAATAATAATTAGTAATAATTTACGAAGAATATTTCTCGTGACTCGTAGCTCTACAAATTATGAAAATTAATTATTATGAAATAACATTGATGAAATGCAGACGCGAAATATTCCACATCGATTCATCCCTCAAAATTATCTTCATTCCTGTGGGATTAATACATATAGTGCACGCCATATACATCTCATTGTTATGCTGCAAAACGATGTCGTCGTGGTTGTCGCACGCTCGTACAATGTTGATAGAAGGTTGTCCGTGATGGGTTAGCAACCTGCCATTGGTCGACCCGACCATCTTCTCTAAATCAATGAACACGCTGGGACCCGGCAGATGTTTGGGCAAAGCCGTGTCATTAGACACGGAAGAATATATCAGGAATATCGCTGAGGTAGATAGTCGTCTCGTATTTCTTTGATACTCCGATCGATACTTTGATCTCTAACGCATCGCTGACCACCATTTTTCAGCGGCCCTTTTGTCCGCACGCTACAATTTATTCTATATCTGGTTTACTTAGTGGCTTTAATCTATCTCAATTGATCTGCGTCAACATCGCGATTAAGTTTACAAATACGATATTTATCGAGAACGTTATTCTACTTTTGCGAAAAAAATATGGCTTACGGAAAATAAATTTTTTATGGATCGATAGGTATCGTAAAATAATACTTTTAAAATAACTTTTTGAAATGAACGTAAATATAATATATTTACAATTGTTATATAAATTTTGTATTGTTTTCATTGAAAAATATATATTTTATAGTTTTCAAACTTCTACTATCCATTATGCCGCAGCTATTCAGAGCAAATTACGCAAGTTTAATTTTAGTTGGTAAATTTACGATAAAATTATTCTTGGATAAAATGTATTGATAGATACAGACAGATTTAACCAGATCATTAGTAGAATTCATAGTTTTATCTAAAAAAGACTGCAGGTGAAGTATGATTGATGTTCAATTTATAATTTAGCTTCAGATTAATAAACGAATAATAGACTTAAATACATAAACCATTTCAAATAACAAAAACAAGCATGATAGGAAGAACCAGCGTATACGTGCACCCACGTATATATCATCTTCAGCTATCTAGTCTTGGCACTGAGATACGCATTTACGTCCAACTCTAATCTCAAAGGCAGTAGCTTCTGTTCTCTCCCTCTTGCGGTACAAATATTTTATGTTAAAATTTTCGATCTCGTAAAAGTCAGTACAGCTTCATGTCCGCTTGAATGTCGTGCTCGCGATTTTCTGATGCGCGAGGGAATATTTCCATCCGATGGAATAAATATGCCGGAATTTCAAAGAGAGCGCGCGGCGCGCACGGAAGCACGTATCTGAATATACGAAATTCAAACGGCGAAAGATATATTGTCGTGTAACGGAATAAATGACTCGACAGAATTGCGTGCCAACGTTGTCGCTTCGCCTTCGTGTACGCAACGATTTTGTAATCGCGTTAAACGACTCCCATACATACAGATATCTGAGCATGAAATTTAATATAATACTTTATTTATAATTCAATCTACCGCCTCGATTTTGATACACGCGTATTTTATTATACGCACGTCGTTGAAAAATAGATGGAAAAAATATACACTCAAAGCGCGAAACATGTAACTGTGCCAGATTTAGCGCGAAAATGTTAAATGTATAAAATCACATTTACGTTTCTTGTCAAACTGAATTATATTTTATTTTTTTTTAATAATATTTTTAAAATAATCGAGAAGAATTAATAGAGAAATAAGATCAGTATATTATTTAAAAGTATTAAACTAAAAGTATTAAACTTATTTTATAACAATTTGAAGTCTTTTTCACAAAAACTCTGAAGAAAGCTTATTATTTCGGTAACTTTTTGTGATGTTCAATTAAAAAATTTTAAGTTAGCCTTGACAATATTAATCCTGGATTTTAATTTGTTATGTAATACTCTCTCTTAACACTTTTAATATTATATTATCGATATACTCTACGATGTAAAGCTGGCTACGTAAAAATAGTCAGTTGCCTTTAAACTTTAGACGGGGTTGCATTTTGCAACATTTACGCAACTTTTTCTAAATGCGAATCGATCCCGACGCTTGTACGTAAAAGGAATGCCCAGACTACCGCAATGCGAGTAAATGCCTGCTGGATTACTGGTAGCTTTTGAGTACCGAGAAGAAATAGATGAAACCGGCAGGGCGTGTCGTTGCAAAACATGCCACAGCTACTTTGGCCAAGGTTCTTATTCCTTGAGCAATATTGCGAGGACATTAAGAGTAAAGTGGATCAGGCTAGTATTGCAGTGACCCACTTGTATTTCTCGGTTTTCGATATATTTTTTAGTCCGTCTGGAAAGTCGTATAAGCTGGATAAGCCATCGCTCGACGTGTGCTTGAAAAGCGTATACGTAACAGGATTTACACGATGTACAGAATTCGTGTGAGACTTAAAAAAGCGTAATGCTCTATAATTCTTCACGCAATGAAGATGCCAGTGAGGAGTAACGTATTTTTTTAATTTTATTTCTTTAATTTTATTTCTGCATATAAATTTTGAGTGCAGTTAAAACTTTTCTCACAAATTGCAATATGTGTGAATAATTTTTAATGATTAATAATTATTAACGTACAAATAAACATAATCGTAAAATTCTTTAATAAATTTGATATATTTTCAAAGAATATTATTCAAGAAATGATTTGTATTATCGTAAACGTAATTCAAATAACACACTTGAAGAGAACACATGTTAGCTAACAACGTTATGTAATTGCAAATTTATTTTTAAATCTACAATTTTAGACTATTTTGAGAAATTAATAAAAAAGTATATATATATATATGTAAAATATATTTTTAATAAAAAGCTATTTTAAAGGAAAGTATGTGTATGCGTTATTTTTTTCTTTGAAATTTTATGATACAAGTTGTTTATACGCGACGGTATGATATGTGATAAGGTTTATATGCATGCAAATTTTCGCAGTACTTTACTGGAACGTGTTAAGAAACGTTTTTGCAACACTTTGCGTCGCCCATTGCGTGCATTATGCACAGCGAAGGAACCGATGACAATTACCAGGCGTTGCAGCGAGTCATTAAAATTGCCGAGCCTCGTGTGCCTTCTATCTTTGCATTCACGCGCCACTGTCTCCCGAAATGAATAGCCTCGGTAACGTTCGCGACAGACGTCGTTGGGAAACGCGGAAGCGCGTATCCCGGTCGGCAGTAGACTGTGAAACGCGTGTAAAGAGTGCCGATGGCCCGAACAAAAGAGGCCCGGAATCTTTCTGTAATGGTCTCGAGGAGCCTGTCGAGGAACCGAAGTGAAGGAGGAGAGTGAGCGCGAGCGCCGTCCCCGGCTTTTAGAGTCTCGAGAACCGGCGGTAACCCTTTGCTCTCCATCGACACCATATGGCGTGACTAACACCATAATACATCGGCGGATATGTAAAATCTGGACGGCGCGGAACCAACTCTGCGATTTACATGAATGCCCGCTGCGACCAATCCGAAAAATACGATTCGACGTCGAGCGCGCTGAATAGATCGTTCCTGCCTTCGTGACTTTCGCGAAATTCGCGATGCATTGGCGAAAATGCGTTTGCCCGCGCCGGCGAGATCGATAAACGTTCTACCGACGCAAAATTGTCTGGCTTCTGTCGCATTAAATTTTCATCGGAGCTCTTCCGATTAATTTCGACATAATTATTGCTGAATATAGGTATAGAATCGCCGACATTTTTCTTTTCAACGAAAAAAATGACGAAAGTTATAAGGCTCTTATGCAAATTAATATATTTGATAAAGTACCTATAGGG
>VBVR01001963.1:0-24569 GCA_011638315.1 Tetramorium parvispinum
CGAAGTTACGATTATTTGAAATTGAGTGAAATTTCGGTAAAAATTTTTGTTGCGTTAATTTTGTTGCGCAGTATATATCAATATATCGGGAGTTCATATATATCTCTATATGTTTTATTGAATAAAATATTCAATCTATAGATAATTTTAAGCATATGATATAGATTAATACGTTTTTTCAATCAAATCATCATTGATTAATTTATAAAAATACTTTTCCTGATATTCGGTTGAATAAGCAGCACATTCATATGTTATCAAATAAAAATATTGAAACTTGTTCAAAAGACTTGATAACCCAGTTTTTAGGAGGCTATTTCAAATTGAATCGTAAGAGAAAGTCTTTCGTTTAATTTACAGAGTGCCACTTTATAATATCATCACAAAGACATCTCTTCTCAGGACATTTCCAGAAGTTATTTCTACATAAACGTATTATTGAAGAATCAAAGATCACCGGCCTGTCGTCGCAGTGGTATCTTCAAGTACGTCAGCACGTCACGCTTAAAAGGAAATGCCATTTTGTAGCAGAACTACATCGATAATGTTATAATAATTCAATATTCATTATGGCGACAGGGGGTGCCTTTGGCGCGTAAGCTCCGGGGGAAATGCTGTTGATACTGCGAGAGACAGGGACAAACGATAGTCGCATCCTTCGGCCTGGCTCCCTTTTGAGCCAGCCTCTTCCGAAGTTACACCGCCATCGAATTTACGTCGAACTCCTTTGTGCAGCGGATCACGACAGAAACCAAATTAAGAACGAGCCCTGGTTTAATGGGATTTTGAGACGCGGAGGCCAGGATAGACTTGCGGGATGACTGACGAGACATCATAAACATTAATACCACTAGATTCACAGTAAAAATATCCCTTATAGAAAACTGCGGAAAGCGCGGTTGTCACAAAGGAAAAATGAGCAGCTAATAACATTGATTTAATGTTTAAAAATTTTTTAATTCTGGAATGTATTGTAACATATCTTCTAATATTAAAAAAAATTCTGGTTAAAGACGGACGAATCAGAAAATCTTGTAGAATTGATCAAATATTTTGGTTATTATAGTGAAAATTCTGGTTATTATAATAGAACTCAATACTTTATAACTTTACTGAAAAAAATTCTTATTAAAAACGGACGAATCAGAAAAATCTCACGCTGCAAGATTTTTCTGATTCGTCTGTCCTTAACCCTTATGTGCACATCCGGGTACCCAGGTGCCCACCTCGTCATATTTTTGCTTATAACTTGAATCAAAATTGAAATCTCGATTTAGGGCTCCGAATCCCCATTATTTAACTCTTTTAGAAACTGAAAGCACACAGATAAATTTTTTTCAAATTTTTTGAACCTAAACTAAATGATCTTAAAGTACATGTGCTTAGCGGACACACCCAGGTACCCACTAGATGAAGAATAATGTTTTGATCTAGAAATTAATTAATAACATTGATTAATATTTTATTGAAGTAACAGTGGTTAATAAATAAACAATTAAAAATAATAATTTTCAACGAATATTAACATTTAATCGTCGATACACAGTGTTCGCAGACAAGCTTTTCGGCCGCCATCTGCCGGCCGCCAAAGGTCAAAACTGATCGCGCGCTACCTCGGAGACCCTACTTCTATCTTTTTTCATGGAAGCTGTAGCAGGCTAGCAGGGGATTCGTAAATGGCTTAAATAGTTTCTATTGATGTTTATTTAATAAAATAAATTTATTCCAAACGATTCCGTTCACATGCAAATTCAGGAATTAAGAAAAACTAGTAGTGGGCACCCGGGTACCCTGGGTGTGTAACAACGTGGTAAAAGTTGGGTGCACATAAGGGTTAACCAGAACTTTTTTTTCAGTGTCATAATAACCAAAATTTCTATTATCCTTAATAACCAAAATATTTGATTAATCCTACAAGTTTTCTTCTGATTCGTTCGTTTTTAACCAGAATTTTTGTTCAGTGCACCAATTGTAAATACTTCTGTACCGCTAAAATATCGCAGTTTCACTTGAAACACGATGAAGAAGTAAATACAGCTCTCACGCTACAATTCAAACAGTGCATTCTGATTAGAATCTACATCTGCTTTGAAATATTTTCGAATCGTACGGAAGACAAGTGGGCAATAAAGTGCACTTTGCAACGACGAAGCGACACATGGTCAGTAAGCGGGCAAGTTTCCTGGCTGTAAAATCAAGCGAGGCGGAGAGAGAGAGAAAGAAAGAGGGAGAGATCGTAGAGCGATTGCCGGCACACCCTCGAACGAGACAACGCCGCGCTCTCAACACCCTTGACGTCCTGTCGCAAAACAAGCACGATACGCATTTAACGTCGCTTGGGGGGTTTAAATCGGATGCACCGACGAGATCTATCGACCCGGAGACACTTCATTGCGGGACGCGGCGCATATCGTCGCCCCGATCGACGCTCGAAGCTGACATCCTGCTAACGCCGATTTCTTTCTTCCTCGTAGAGATAGATTGGCGGTAGATTATCGACGTGCTGTGAAATATTCATTGGCATTAAAAAGATAAATATCCGGAGGATTTAGGAAAAACGATAATCCTAATGAAAAGAGGAGCAATTTAATTGAATACGGATTCTCGGTGAGACTTCGAAATGTTTAATTAATTAAACTAAAGGGAGAGAATTAAGCGATTATTCATTTCCATCGCGCGTATTTTATTATTATTATTATTGTATTGCAACGTTAAATAATAAATATCATCCCTTTTCAATATCTAATAAATTAATCCTTTTCACCATTAAATATCTTCTAATGCTTATTGCTGAATAAATGTATTATATTCCAATCTCATTCATCCACCCAATCGTCCGCAATCTCATGAATAAAAATTTACTTAGCAATAACGACTGTTGCAAAGGTGCATTTAAAATTAACTCCAATCAATTTAAAATGTATCTCTGCAATAATTTAAAAAAAAAAACTTTTTAATCACCATGTAGCCAGGTGTGCAGCCAATGAGAAGTTGATTACTATCTAATGATAATAATAATTAAATAAGAGTGAGTAATCGGTTCGTTCTTTCTCACTCTGACTTTGGCATGCACTCCAGCGCGCCGTCGATCAATTCGCTGCTTGACACGCGACACAAACCAAGCGACAGCATTACGAAAAGTGGATAAACAACGACTCCCTCGAGGTTGTCGACTTCCTCGAAAGTTCACGACAGCCCGGGTCCGTTCAGGCTGCGCAAAAAACGCGACTGTGCGGTCTTGGGACTACCAAGAATCCGGAAACGATTGGATACGATATATACTGACGAACTATATGGAACATCGTTTTTATACTGCCGAAAGAAATCGCGTGATTTTAGGACCGTCGTAGAATTTTACGATCGATATAAAGGATAAGAAGCCCCTTCGACACCTTGCGGTCCTGAATAAGAATAAAGAAGGCAATTTTGGGCACAGGATTTCCAAGCTTTTTCCGGATCCGGATTTCAAACGAAAAAGTACCATTTTTTTTTCAACAAAAGCCGATTGCAGAGAATCTACATTTCCCGTTGATTGTAAAGGTTTTATTGACAGTTTTTTCACTTCAATCTAATTCGCAAAAAGTTGTTATTCGGAACTATTACCTGTTCAACGTCACAAGGTAAATGTACGACTATATGTAATACAACAAAAACGATATTCTTGTAAACGAATTTTTACTGTTTATGCACGAAACTAAATAAATGGAAAAATAGAGTTGTTTTTAATTTATAATATCGAATGAACAACAACGTTGTTGATTTATTGAAATAAAATTCATGTTACGTTACTGAGATTTAAGTGCAGCTCAATATCGAAAGCATGATTCATATACAGTTCCTGAGTGCTTTTATGAAAAACGAGACGCCATGTATGTAGTGTCGAAATCCACTTGAGTTAAACCGGAAGGGTTCGCTAGATCATCCTTCTATGGACACTTAACCGTGGAAATGACCGGGTGCTCGTAAAAGAAAAGAATATGGAACGAATCGCGTTGCAGTTCGAGGAGGAAGGAAGAAAATAAAAGTTAATGCGTGTCATACAAATCTGTATAAATCTAGAAGATAAAAATCTATTTAGCAAATTCGGGAATTTTATTTAAATTGTAGAATATAGAAAAGTTAAAAGCGGCAATTTTTCAGTTAATTAATTGAAATAAATTTGTATTCTTTGTAATATTCTAGAGATTAATATCACTATTAATTTCTTCCAGATTTTGCATCTGTTTGAAAACTTTTCGATATATAATAATACGTTACAGGCGATAGCGATGGTTAACAGTAGTAAATTGGATATCGCGACTATAATTTCGACGGAAATTAATGAGCCGTTCCAGAAATTGTTGGGAAATAAAATACGCGCTCGACAATGGAGGCGAATTCGCGAGTAGAAGAGATGTTTCGAGTGGTCCCATCGTCTGGTTCAGTCGAACGGAACACTGGAAGAGGAAGAGGATCGTCAGGATAATTACGATAATTACCGAAGTATCTTTAATAGGCGATCGGGTTATAAGTACAATGACTTGCTTAAGTTGCGCCTTGTCTCAGTTGCTTCTCAGTCAAAATCTGATGTGAGAGAAACAGCCGGATTTTCTCGCAGAACGAGAAAAATTTTTGTTCACTTGTGACGCCTTTGTAAATATACAATTAAAAAATTATTGATTATTTTACAAAGTTTTACAAATTACATATCATGCAAAAATTAATTCCCTTTTTATTTAAAAAGACAAAAAATTTATACGTATGTACATGTAAAATTAATATAAAATAAATTCTTGTAAAACTAAAAATCTTAACATAATAAATAAATAAGTTAAATTTAAAGATTAATCATAATAAATCCTGGAGATAATTAATAATAAATTATTTTAAGATCTAATGATCTTTAAATCATAAAAAATGCTGATACACAATTTCTTAATTGTCTATTATGTTATTTCTCATTATTCGATTACACACTTAGATTTAATGACTTATAACTCGGAACAATAGCGGCGATTGCGGTACCAATGACGGAGGAAATCTCGACGACTTTTCCGTGTCGTCAGTCTCTTCCCGCCAGGTATAATTTCCGTTCAATCTCGAGGAACGAGACTTTTCTCTCGGAAGCGCTTCCCCCGCTCTCACGGATGGCCCGTTAAACGCTTGTTGTCGCACCGATGTGCTCACCGAGACGTAACCAGAAAATTCACCAACGCCGCATACTCGTCGGCTGTTCCTCAAAAATGTCGACGAAGTGCCGTTTTTCCTTCGGGATAATACATGAAAAACTTCGCGAGCAAAAGTACCATTGAGAATTGTTTTCAACTCGCCTGAAACTTGGAAACTCGATCTTTCTTTCTTTCTTTTTTTTTTAACGACAGATGCGGTAGGAAATGTCCAAAGAAAGTTGTAGGATTCGGTAGTTGGAGTGATGTCTTTCATGATTTTACCTCCGTGAGAAGGCCTTCTGCAATGAAAATTTAAACGCCGCTGTAACCAAGCGCGGCCTTACGCATTAAAATTTAAAAGATTTCAAGTAATTAAACTTGAAAACTCTCACACTTTTCAAGTGAACTTACTACAGATGCGAAAGAGTCAATTATGAGAATAATACACCCTCCGAAAATAACTTTATTACAACTTATTAATCCCCGAATTTCAGAAGAATACTAGCAATCTTTCTTATGCAAATATTGTTACTTTTGAACTCAACCATAATTTTATAATATTTCTAACGATAATTATGGTTAACACAATGATGTATAGTTAAATTAATCACATTAAATAATATGATTAAATATATAAAATAACTATACTTTTCTATATATTTTCTTTGTTCATATTTTTAATTATCGTTTAAATAACAGAGATTGACAGAAAAGAATAATATATACACTGAGAAAAAAAATGCATTATTATGTTAACCATAATTATCGTTAGAAATACTATAAAATTGTGATTGAGTCCAAAAGTAACTATATTTTTCTCTCAATCCGCGTAATTTCATAATTGACCGTCGTCAATCTTTCCCAATTTAACCGTTAATTATCCTTCTCTCTCTTATTCCGCCAAAAAGCAATATTAGGTACGGTTAATTACGCCGACACTGATTAGTTGAATGATAAATGCAGGGACGTGCAAGGCGATCGGGAAGGCGCGTGCGTAATTAATGCCGTATCAGTGGTGCATATCGACGCCGCCGCCGTATTCTTGCGGGCTCGCTTTGCGAGCACCAAGTTCCGGCGAGAGCCGACTATGCGGTGCGCAGACACGCTGCCAAGTTGTAGAGAGAGTTCGGGAATCGGGGGTGCCCGACCGGGTCGGAGAAACAACCCGGCTCCGCGCGCCGGGATGCCGACCCGACGAATTTACGGAGTTCTGGAGCCGGTTAATGCGATTTCAGACGCGGGCACGCCTAAACGCGAGATAGCGCGTCTCCTCGTCGTCAGTATTGCAGAGCGGAGCTTCCTCCGAGCGACGAGATTCCGGCGAGTCGCGTCGCTGTACCCCGAAAACTTCCGCTCGCCCGACACCTCCCGACGTTATCTCGATGTTATCATCGGCAACTCCGCGAGCTAACGAATAACGAAATAATGACAATAAATCGATAGAACCGCGAGCGCTGTAATGGAGTTTATGGATAACGCTGGTCAACGCGAGAGGGAGAGGGGGCAGGAGGGGAGAGAATCTGTCGCGCAGCGTACCATGCGGCAAGGTCGCTTTATCAATTTCTTAATTGGCTTTGGACGCTTCGTTGGAGCCTTCCTCGATCGGGGGAGAAACTTAAAGCGGCGGCCTCGATTAGGTTAGCTGCATGTCGATTGGTGATGATGGCAAAGTTAGGGGATCGTCGCGATGAATTTGCCGAGTTTGCCCTGGCGGTTAATGGAATTTCCGCGTGGCCACGTGGTACAGGGGAATACGCGCCGCTCGAGTCATGTAACGCCTCGTCCTTCGAGCTTTCCGTGCAAGCGCTGAGCTAATAAATACATTTAATACTTACACAGCGGGAGACAATCTCGAAGCGAAAAGTGATTATCAGCATGTAACTACAGCATTGCCGAATTCAATAGAATTAAGTCTAATTATAACGCGTCAACTATATAGTTTAATAACGTGAATAAAATTAAATGAACTTCAATAGAACAAATTTACATGACAAAACGATAAGGCAAATTTTTCAAAACATCTACTTACATTTTACAAAAACGTTTTTAGTCTTTAATTTTCTGGAAAATTTCATTTAAATTTCCAGACAAAATTAAAGTATTTTTCAATGTATATTCGAAATAAATTTAACTATTATTTAACTTTCTTAGTTATTGTTTCCTATGATCTTGGAAAAAAACACAATCTTGCCTATTGCCTATTTACGTCATCAGCTAATGTTTAATACAAATGCCAACGGCATTTAACACAAATTACATCAGCGCATTATAACATCGAGGATGTCATTCTTAAAAAAATGCCAGGGAGCTCTTACGGTAGGAAGGGTCGACGAGAAACATTATCCTTGCCAGATGCGAAGCCCATGAGACACTCGGGTCTCGAGGGTGTCCCTTAATAACGGCGTGAAATTTATCTCCCTGCTGCGCCCGCGACGATATAACGAAAGTGTGACGGACGAGGATGATAATCGCGTAGGGAGGCACGCAAATTTAGTCCCGTAGTTGGAAAGGAATTTTGAGATGCTTCGAACGCCGCAATTAATGCGATTTCGCGTGATACGTGTTAAATTGCACGCCTAACACGATATAAGCCTATAATACAGGTAACATATTTCGTGTACCTAAACTAAGAAACTTAGTAGTTTAAAATTACCAAGTGGTTAACAAGCTCGCAAATATAAACGTTGACATGAATTCTAAATATTGCTAATATTGCTAATAAAAAAAATATCTATCATGATTAAAATAAGACGAACAAAAGAGTATATTTGAATTTATTTAATCCTTTTAAACCAGTTTTATATAAAAAAAAATTATTTCTGCAAGATCTTTCTATAAGACAATGTATTTATTTATTTTAATTTTATTTATTTTAATATCAATGACAATGTGTCAAAATATATCGTAAAATCTATATCAGCATCAAAATTTTCTTCGATTTATTTCATATTTAATCAGTATCAAAAGATACATCAATTCCAATTTTTTCAATGTATAAACTTTTTGAACATTTGCAAAACAAAACAAAAATCTAAAATCATTCAATAAATTCTTTCGTCTTTCGTAAAATATCGTTTTTATTTAATTTGTGATTAAACAGAAGACTCGACTTCCTCATTCCTCTGATGAAGTAAAGACCTAACTCGTGACTGCCGGAACTCCCGGAAGGCTCCGCCCCGCGACTCGCTGTAATTTACTAATTTCTTGCCGAGCTTATCGTTGTTATCCACCTGATGGTTGCATCGCGAAGTGACAAAGCCCCTGCCGCGCCGCGACTACCACGTTTTTGTTTCGCGGATCGTTTTGCGCTCAGTTATCGGAAGTGTTAATGATGATTAAATGGAGTTTAAGTTTCAAGATAATCAACGCGGTATTAATTAATTAGAAAAACGCGGAACACTGCCCAACTTGAACGAGCATCACAAGAAGATTCGTCATTTTGCTAATGCTGTGAAAATAAATTTCGTATGACAAGCTAGCTCGCTTTTTCGACTCGCAATTCACTGCGGCTTTTGGAATAAATATTTTGCAAGTAAACAAACAAATATTTTTCCTTTTCAACAATTTCTATCACTCGAGAAAACGTTATTCTTCCAACTAAATAAATTGCAGACCTGAATAATAATTTCATAATTCTTTTCTGTTTTTATATGTATATATATATAAAACAAATAGGCGGAAAAAATATTAAAGCTGCAGGAATTTTTTGCTAACGGTCATCCCATGATTTTCTTCTCCTTGAGTTATCTTCACATGATGACGAAGTATGATTCTGAATTGTCGATCTGTAAGACTCATTTTACCTCGGAAACACGCTGAGATTATTAATCTCTCGCCTCGCTCTGATTGGTACCGTTGATTGTGTCTCCCTTTCTATCCGTAGGGCGTCACGACACTCGAGCTTATTCATCTTAATCATAACTCATTCGACATTCACGACGAGACTTAAACCTCTAATTCATCGATGCCATGCTTCTAAATAAAAGATAATAAGTATGAAAATTAAATTTAAATAATAAGAGAAAATAAATATCTTTAGAAATACGTATTCTATAGATGATAATATTTCGTCTATGATAATGACAATTTGTTTCAATATCTATTTTCTGCTCCGAAAAATCTAAATATCAAATTGTTTGTTTCGGTTCAAGGAAATTAAACAATTATTTTTTAGCTATAAAATCCTCGGTAATATAAAAATAACTATCGCATTATAAAAACACAAGTTTTTTTTTAAAGTTAAATTATTCATGAATTATATTAACCATCTTTTTATAAAAGCTGTAATAATGAGTAAATGATACGAGGGAACAATTTAAGTTTTTATAGAGTCAATCGCCGTTTGCCTGAACGGCCTGTACCGGGTTGTAAAATTCCCTAAGCCTCCATCGACACGTCGCGTGCCATTAACGACGGACATTAAGAAATTTATTGCATCGGGAAGCAGCAGCCGTCAGAGAGGCCGTTTACACCTTACAGGAACCTCTTAATGTCCCTTTTATACTGTCCTCGGCAACTTGTTGGAATATAATACTTATATTTTATAGCTACAGCGGATATAACAAGGTACGTGTGTAAGTACACTATTAATTTACCATTATATCCACGAAGGCAATTACAATTAACGCTTAATTACATATCTCAGTTATTACCGCGAGATTTATCGAAAAACTTGTAAGTAGTTGTCGTACTCGATCGTAAAACACGTCTATTCCGCTAATTTATTCCGCAGGATTCTAAAAATTCGCCTTTCCACTTTGAAGTTTTATTTTTAATTGACATTAATAATATAACTCCGATAAATTACTACACTAAAAAAATTCTGGTTAAAAACGGACGAAACAGAAAATCTTGTAGGATTGGTCAATAAGTTATAAAGTATTGAGCTCTATTATAAGAATTCCTATTATAATAACCAGAAATTTGATCAATCCTGCAAGATTTTCTGATTCGTCCGTGTTTAACCAGAATTTTTATTCAGTGTATAATTACTAAAGTTTTAATAATAAAAAGTGCTTCTCAAATATGCAACTTTAAGTTGCCATCATACTCTGTGATTTTCAATTACAATAATTTTCTCTCAACATACGTTCCAGCAAGTGACGCGCAAATATTATCTCGATTACGATACTCTCAAAATACGACATTTTGTATTAAAAGCGTGCCATCTGTTTTGGTGGCAACGCGTGTTTTCTCATACGAGTAGCAAACAGTTGAGCAAACTCGCGTAAAGTTTTCTTAAAAGAATCGAGAGAGGGAAAGAGAACGGGGGAGGGGGGGGAGGGAAGGGTTGTGGCGGACTCACGGACTCTAACGTCCGGTTCAAAGGATTAGCGAGGCTGTTGGAAAGTTTTTCAATTACGAAAAATCCCCCGGGAATTACCCCGGCACCGCTGTTCCCGGAGGAAAACTCCGCGGCCGCCGTCGCGAAAAAGATACACGCGGTCGAGGGGCCACTTCCTCCGAAGCGACACGCGAGTCAATGCCGGACTATTTAAAGCGACAAACTTCCCGGGCGTGCACCGCGCTCGAGTTTCGGGTAGTCGTGGAAACTGCGAACTGCGCGACTCCATTAACGTCGTCCCGACAGGAAATTCCCGCGGCAGCTAAATACACTTTTTAATGCGGACCTTCGTCGACCTGAAACTGCATTTTCCCGCGGTGCTGTTCGCTTTCATTACCCGTAGAGGCACTTGCCAACATGTTTTGTGTCCCGGTTAACTGATAACTCGAAATTTCATTCGCGCGAATTTTCAGCTTGCAACTCGATTGTCTATATCGTTATCGACATGTCGCTTTTTTTTTGCTTTCGTTTTATTTTATATTATTTTTTTATATTCGCGAATCAAAGAGGTGTCTTCGATGAGGTCTAAAGGCCAGTCTACAATAAGTTGTTGGTCATAATCATGACATACTTGATCCTAAAATGGGAATCGTAAATCCTTAATCATAAGAAAGAGGACTCAAAAATTCGCCCGTTTTTGATCCCGCGATTTTTTTAAGTAAATCGTATGTCAAATGTTACTTTATAATGAGGTATGAATTCTCGTAAGTTTTTAGTTCGAGGTGACACACAGTTTCTGAGATAAAGAGGATCAAAGTTCATTAGCGATAAAGTTTTGTTCTCATGTTCTTCAAAGCACAGTGTTTTTAATACTTTGGAAACTCAAGATAACGTATCCTAAGGTTTTTGAGTCGCTAATTACGAATCTAAGGTCAAATTTCTTCAAAAGAGAAATGCAAAATAGATCTAATATGGCGGGCCTTATCATAAAAAAAAAATGTCTGTAAATGTCTGTCGTGAAATCCATTTTAATGACACAGGATTAGCTATCTTGAAGATTATCAATCCTAACATAATAGCAATAGAAACATGTAATGTTTCTATTGCTATTCTCAAAGCGAGGAATAAAGCAGAATAAATGTTAATAGTTCTAATTGAGGTTCGACTTGTAGAAAACAATCAGAACTCATGTATAAGCACTAAGGTATGTGTCAATTCATTATAAAAACTTCAAGACCCTCTCTATCTCAGAAACCAATTGTCACCTCAAGATAAAATTTGCGAAGATTCATACTCATTATAAGGCAACATTAGGCATACGATTTACTTAAAAAATCGAGGGATAAAAAATGGCCTTTTTTGGTCACTCTTTGCATCCATATATATAAATAATGAATCATAGCAGTTTGTAACGTCACGATAATTCAGCTAATCAGAGATAAATCCATAGTCAATGGATCTTAACCTAATTCTAAGTCATAAGTCGTTAGTGCTAACATTTGGCCAATTGCTTCTGACTGCCGATTACAGACTTATGATTGTCTTACAGCACACTTGCAACTTGTTTCCAACTCATTTCCGACATCTGACTAACGGTTAACGACTCATTGTAAACTGACCTTAAAAAGTACGTATAGGAAAATTCACGGACGACTAACTAGGAATTAGCATTCTCTCGGTCCACAATTTACTAAAATTATTGATGATAGGGCCAATGGGTAACGAGAGGCATTTAATTAAGGGTTAGCCGAGGGCGCTGATTTCCCCTATCATACCGGAGGACAACCCTGTTTCGAGAGACTCCGGTTCAGATAGGTATATACGCATCCCCTGCGACAAGCCGGGGCCGAGATAGCGCATTGGAATATTTAACGATCCAGAAACTGAGCGCGTGTTTGTGCTATCTTCGTTAGCACTTCATCGCTACGTGACCGGCATGTTTAAAACCGCCGGTGCTCCAACTCGATTAATCGAATTCGAGTCCCATTACGTACGTCGAGCACGAGTAATGATGCTAAATAGTACCGCCGGTAATATTATACGAAGTAGGTAATAACGCTAATAACGCCGAATGCGGTATACGATGAATTTATTAATTGCATCCCAAAACGCGTTCGCCGATAAATATTTAATAGCGTGTTTAACATAATGCAGTTTCCGCATATCGCCATTACAATCCGCATGCAATACTTCAATCTACGAGTAATTAACAGGTAGATGTGAAGTCTCTGTCCTTCCCGAAATTGTATAAAAATGTATGTCTGCTTAATTACGGAAGAACATATAAAAATACACTATAGAATCGGTGATTAAAAAAGCTTTCGGTAAGCCACTCTGTATATTAATGTTAAAAGAACCGCAATGAATAGCCATGCGATGAATCAACCCGAGCAGATGCCACAGAGGATCATTCGTAGATCACGAGAATATCTTACAATCTTACAATGTCGCGAAAGAATGAAAAGAACGTTTTTACAACGGGGGCAAAATAGAGGACGTTTATAACCGAAAAAGAAAACGGCGGAGGAAAAGATATTTCCAAGACGTAGAAATTATTTCTTGCAACGAGATACAAAAATAAAGTCATGAAGAATATCGCAGTCATGTAGTCTGTTTAAACTCCTTTGAAGTATCTGACGCATTCGTCCCTTCCGAATGTTAAATGCTATCGCGGAAAAGGAAAAGCAGGGTTGAAAAAGGGACGAGAAGTGGAGAGCGAAAAAAGTGGCGAGGAGAAAGATGAAAGAAAAAAGAAAACGAAAGCTGGGGGAATATAAAGAAGGAAGCGACGAGGGGTCGAAGGCGAAAAAGTGGCGACAAACGTAGAGTCCTAGAGGGTGCGAAGAGAGTAAATAAGAAGAAGAAGGGGCGAGACGGGACAGTATTGGCAAAGGGGATAGACGCGAAAAACAGTCCCCAGTGCATTACATCGACGAGGCCGTGGGCTACGCATCATATTTGTATCGGAGGTTGCAAATTGGAAGAGAGTGAAAAAAGCGGAAAGGAAAAAAAAAAGAGGTAGACTGAAAACCTCGGCTCAATTAGCAACATCTAGTTTAATGAAAGCGGTCGCGGCAATCCAATAAAATTCTAATAAAGCCGGCCGCACCCTTGTATATCGCGTCGAATGGCGCACGAAAAGGAGGAACAGAGGATGAGAGAAGAGCGAGAGAAGAATTGGGGAGAGGGGGGGGAGAAAGTGGCAAACGAATAGACGGGGGAAGAAGGAGAAAGGAGATACGATAAAGCCAATGAACGCGGATTTGTATCATTCGGACACAATGCGCACTGTATCGTGCCGAACGCGAGGGTACGGATGTGCGACAACGGCCGCGAAAAATGCGGGAAGAAACAATCGCTCGAGACCACGTCCCCTCTTGCCGCCCCGCCCTCGCTATCGACACCACTATGGCGCGCCGAGGTGGAAGCGAAAAATTAAGCTTCAATGGAACATTCGCAATAGAACTACTGCCGGAATCCATTGCGACTGCGTTCTCTGGTTTCCGCGGCCTCTCAAATTCTCGTCCATGAAACGAGAGAGGAAGGGGGGGGGAGGGCAGAAAGAGGTAAACCGATTTGATATAGCGCGATATGGCGCGAAAAAATCAATCGCAGCTCAACAAATTTCCGATGATATCAGATTGTGAAATAACACACCGAGTAGTTTCAAATAATTTTCAGCTTTATATCGAAATTTTGTACAAGTATTGATATCTCATATCCTTTTCTTATGTATTTATTTTATTTATTTGTCTCGCATTAATATAAATAACATTTTCTATAACTGTGAAATTTTTATGAATTGCGCTTTTATAGTGTTATATCTGATTTTTAAATTCTGAAGTAACGTTATATGAATTTTTCATTTTTTTTTATTTTCACAAATATGCTGCAGTTTGAAAACAGGCAAACTTCATAAAAAAAAATCGTATCATTTGATCATAACGCATTGTTGAATACGTAATACTTAATAAATTATTTGGTTCATAAGAATATTTTATGAAATCGCTATTTCTACGTTATTAATTTAAAATGGAAAATATCACTGAATATTACTCTTGAAATAATCGAAATAATTAGATATACTAAATACCTTTTAATAAACACTGCAAACTCTGCAATTGATTTCTCGCCCAGTAAACACAAAGTAGCAATAACGTAACGTCAATATTATAATTTTCCATTCAACAATATAACTACAATATAACATGTCCTGTATATAACAGTTATATTGTTGAATAGAAAATTTTAACATTGACGTTATATTATTTATACTTTGTGTTTACTAGGCGAGAGAAAAATCTACGTAGCATTGTTTGAGAATTAATTCTCGCCCAGTAAACACAAAGTAATAGTAATATAACTCAATGTTAAAGTCAATATTAAAATTTTCTATTCAACAATATAACTGTTATATACAAGACATGTTACATTGTAGTTATATTGTTGAATGGAAAATTATAACATTGACGTTGCATTATTGTTACTTTGTGTTTACTGTTCGAGAAATCAATTCCTAAAATCTTTCTCTATTAATGCAGACATTGTTTGAGAAATGATTTCTCGGTACTTCAATTAGATAAATATTGAGTGCCGCAGTAGATAATAGTCTTACTCGAAATAATCCAATCTATTTTCAATACATAACAATTCGCGGCCTCGTGGCCGATAGAAAACAGACGGTTTCGCGATAAAGTATCCGTTTACGAGCGGAAAACAAACCCGGCTGAGCGATTTTCCGCTCCGGAACGCGTGCATCCTGTCGTCTGATCTCTGCCAAAAGGCTTTTGACATACCAACCCTTTTATTCGACAGATTTCGTCCATCTATTCTCGCAGTATCGTCGTGCATCGCGTTTAACAGCAACGCATTGTGCACGATATCTCGATACTTCGAAGCAGCTCCGAAATAGTCAGTCAAAAGCCAACTGAATGATTCGCCGGCACACTAACGCGCATCAATAGTTTCGCACAAAAGGCTCGTAGTTAAAAACGAAATGCTTTTCACTATATGACTATACTTTTTGCTGCTCATGTAAACACGGCATTGGAACCAATTACTAGTTAAGTCTGGTTGCTAATCACTAATTTGTATTAAAGCAATGAGCAAATTTAATGACATTAAGTATTATTGATATAATTAACAATTATTAACAACAATATTATTGCACAATAATAATACATTATTAGCATGCTCGTATAATGGGGCATTGTACGTTAAATCTGTAAATATTCAAGTAAATTTTTGCTGCTAATCTACTGTATTATAAAATTGTATAAATCGTATAAACATGATTATTAATTAATAATTTATTCTATTTGAAATTTAAAAAAGTTAAAAATTACATATTATATTAATTAGATATTAACTAATTACACACACACACATATATTAATACATATTAACATTATTGTGTATTAATACACATATATATAACATTATTATATTATCAAATACCAAATTATAAAATTAAACAAATAGATGCATATAATTTTTTAATAAAATACAGCGTTGTTTTTCATTCAATTGTCATGGCAAGAGACGTAAAATTTGATCACAACTGCAGGGTAACTTTAAAAGAAAAAATCAAATCGACTAGTTCGAGAAAGATGTAGCTATTTCACGAGCAGGAGCAGAAGAGATTGACAAAGCGTAAGAAACTGATCCCTCGATACGTGGGCGCGGTGCGGTACATCGCCCGTTCTAATTTCCAGCGCTAGAGAGAAGGGTGGAGGAGAGCTCGGCTCTCGTTAGGCAATATCGAGCCTAATCTCGTCTGGCGTGGTGGAATCGTGCTCCCAAACCGCCGTCGAGCAACGGGAATCGAATAGCGTGAGGATCCCACTGCCGCCGTCGATAGTGGCGGACAGCTCGGAATGGGAGTAAAACGCGAACCAGGAGAACGGTAACGAGAGAAAGGGCAAAGGGAGATGCTGCACGCGAGAGAAATACAGAGAGAGAGAGAGAGAGAGAGACAAAGGGGAAAGGAGGGACAGAGAGACCCCGAACAAATACGATTTCGACGACGATCGACCGTCGAACTCACCGCATTTCGTCGACGTGTTAATCCCTTTATCTCGGTAGCTCCCTTTTATACACGTGCCCACCAATTCCCTTTGGTTTCCTAGGGGCTCCGTCTTTCAGCCCTCTTCTTCACACACGCCTTAGTCTCCTTTTCACTTTCATTTTTTTACCCGCTCCTACAGGTCTCCTTTCCGCGGGATCATCGACTTCCGCCTGTCGTTTTGTCTCGCTCGTTCCATTTACTTCGACAGTTCTCCGATTCCGGAAGAGCCCGGGCGAAAGCTAAGTTGGTATCTTGATACGGAGACCGTCGGAAATAACTGGCTCTATCTTTCTCCTATTTTTCCATTCATCGGCGATTTCATGCTCCACGCGCGAGATATCCGCGGGAAGACTATACATAGTTATTGCAAATAATTTCTTCAATGCATATTGAAGAAATGCGAGAACTGCAGCTTCGAAAGAAACCTTTACCGAGCTTTAAATGTGTTTTCTATTCATAAAGTCTTTTTCCAAAGAGAGAAAACTCATATCACAAAATTATAAAGTCTCAATTTTGATTATTACTTGAAAATTAGTTTGTATACTGTTAAACTCGTAGTATCAAATTATACTCAATTTGAGTCATTTTTAACTATTCCATAGGTCGTCACTGTTTCTACTCAATATTTCATTAATTTTTACTAAAAGGAAGGAAAATTTTAACTAACATGGAATTAAGACTTATTCAACATGTCACTAATTTTATCTCATTGTTTTAGTCAAATTAACCGACTATAGAGTAGGAGCAGTAGCAACCCATAGGAGTTTACAGTGTTGTATCCAATACAATTAAACTTTCTATACTGAGAGAAAAATATAGTTACTTTTGGCCTCCATAATTTCACAATATTTCTAACACGAAATATGATTAACTTAAATATATGCATCATTATGTTAATCATAATTATCGTCAGAAATGTTATAAAATTGTGATTGAGACCAAAAGTAACCTTATTTTTCTCTGAATGTACATAATTTTATAATATGCAATATGATAACACTGGCTTACGAAAGACCACTCGAATAAGACTTTTATTTTATTTACTTCGGTATTTCCAAAATCTGACAAGTTTCTCTTGCATGCTTTGACACGAAAACGAAGGGTGTCTATATTATCCTTCCTCTAGATAAAATCTATTATCTTCTCGGCGCAACGATGCCTTTCGATCGGTCGTTAAACGCGATGCGTGTCAAACACACTTTGCCTCGTGTGCACCGCCATTATCCAGCGCGGTAGCGACAGCTTTACGACAGTTCGCGGAGTGCAGCCGAGAAGCTGCAGGGAAAATCGTGTGGAGCGAGAAATTTATAAATCCGTTTATATATCGACGCCGCACATGGTGGAACGTTCACGCGAACGAACGTACGGGATGTTGTAAAACTGGTGCATTACCTGCCCTTTAATCAAATCGATTTTATCTCACGATAATGCACACAGGGGAAATCATTATTCTACTAATCCTCTTTAATATCAGATGTATACATCCTTGTAATAAATCTTTAAATAAAAAATCTATAAAAATCTGTTCTAAATTAAATCAAAAGTAGTCTTAATTATATCCTAGCTGACGTCTTTTATCACTTTTATTTAATCGTTTAGAATACACAATTAAATTTTTTACATTCTAATCAACACTGTTAAACTCGTAGTATCACATTATACTCAATTTAAGTCATTTTTAACTATTCCATAGGTCACCACTGCTCCTACTCAATATTTCATTAATTTTGACTAAAAGGAAGGTGAAATTTTTATATGCAAGTTAAACTAGATAAATTAACGACATTTTGAGGTAAGGTTTACGCAATAGGTCGCTAAAATTTTATCTCATTTTATCTCATTCACTGAAAAAAATTCTGGTTAAAAATGAACGAACCAGAAAATCTTGTAGGACTGATCAAATATTCTGGTTATTATAATAGAACTCAATACTTTATAACTTATAAACACCAGAATTCTTACTATAATAACCAAAATATTTGATCAATCCTTCAATATTTTTTTGATTCGTCCGTTTATAACTAGAATTTCTTTTCAGTGTTATTTAGTCAAATTAACTGAATATCGAGTAGAAACATTGGTAAACCCACAGGAGTTTACGGTGAAGAACAGATCGATTTCTAAATTACTCAAAGGATTCCCTTGACCGAAGATAAGAAATTTGGGACTGACCCGTTTACGCGTGCACGTATTCGAGCGACGCGCCGCGCCGTCGTGTTGCTTTATTACGAACGCCACGTGCCGCGCGCAGAAACTGTATGTTTTACATCTGTTCGCGCGTACTCCGTCCGGAGCCGCTAAAATAGAGTCCGCGCGTTTATCGTGCGTGGGGTGTCTCGGATACATAACACCATAACCGCGGCCGGCGAGTTATTTGGACGCGACCGCCGGTTATTTTCACGATGCCTTGCAGCTTTCAAACGGCAGACACTTGATGGCGAATCGCAACGACGAGATTGGCGCATTGCACGAATGCGCGAAGGAATGATTATGAAGTTTAATCACACGCACGCTCAATGCTGTCGACAAAATGCGTAGAACCATTTTCATTAGTTCCTAATTGACATTTCTTAAAACAGAATAAATATTAGAAACTTGCTACATTTGTAATTATTTATTCATTACGAGTCAAAAGAACAAATTAATATATATACTATTACAAATTAACTTATTTTACGCATTTAAAAAGTAAAGAAAAATCATACTGTCAATCCACATTGTTAAATTAAATAAGAAAATATGAATTCGGGAGTGGCATATTTTAAGAATAAGAAATTCTACATAGTAAAAAAACATTTTGTATTTGTGTTAAAATTTTCCTGTAGAAAGTTTTGTGTTAAATTTCTAACACAGGTGTTAATTTAATATATCGTCGTTGTGTTACTTAAACTTTTCTATGTTAAGTTAATATTAATTATTTTTAAGATTTAAAATAACTCAATTTATATGTAAGTGCATGAATTCTTGGTGACTTATTTTATATGTTGAAGTGAACAGATAAATTGTGTTACTTTCCTTTTTATAACAGTTACCAATGTATTAAATTGATATAATTCTTATGTAATTCATCATAAAAAGATCAAAATCAAAAATAGATACTTCTCTGAAATGTTAAAATAACATTTTATCTTAGTTATATTTAACATTATACATATGTCAATTTAACATGAACTTTGATTTCTGACAGCGTCCAAATGTTAAATTTTTGTGTTAATTTTTTACATATTATTTTTGTTACTTTTTAACACATTTGCTTTATGTTAAATTAACACAAAAATTTTAGTGGATTAATTGGAACACGTGAAATGTGTTAAATTTAACACAAAATTGTTTACTGTGTTAGCCATATGAAATTGGCCACATATCAGTTTGTTGCGACAGCCAATCGGAAGAGACGCTTACAAAAATTCACGCTTTTGATTGGCTTATTTCCGCAGAATATGCAGAAGTTTAAAAAAAAAGCCGCGAGAACAAGCTTATATGAATAAAGAGGTAAAAAGTATGTATCGCTTGATCCTCGATCTCAAAAAAGTCTATAAAACACAAAGTTAAACCGAGATGTCGATGGAATAAGGAATATTGAGCCGTTCACTCAGTAGATTGAATAAGAAACTGGCTCATCCACCTTCGATCCTCCATCTTCATTTCGTAGTACCTTCGGTGTCTGCCCCGCATCGTTAACTCTCACTCCCGCGTTTCCTCTTGGCTTCCTCGTCCAATTCTTATTGATTTTCCCGACAACGTGGTTATGATCCATAACGCGTTAAAGTGCGATAATATTCTACACTCTTTGATATCGCATCTCGAAAATTCTGCGAGCATAAAAATGCTCAATAATCTGGAGATGATCTTCCAATGATCTCTCAATAATTTCTCCAACTCGTCCCAAAGAAACAAGACTCAGTCGACTTTTAATGTATTTTATCGAAATGCGAGATTTTATTTTATGCAACACGCGAGTCTCTCTTTAAGCTAAAAAAACCGTAATATCAAGTTACTGCAAAATAATTAAAATTATTTAACAAAATAAGAAGAAGAAAAACACCATTAAAATAATAAGAAATCAGATTATTATGTGATATAATGTCAAAAATTATGACGAATTATTTTAAATTAATTTTTTTAATGGTAATTACCTGCTTAAGAAATCTATCTAGAACACACATTACTTTTACGTATGATTAACAACGGTCAAAATGTTTAATAGAATGTAACTTACAAAATATAGCGTATAAAAATAAGTCTAGAATCCACCTTTTCGCTTTCGTTCCAAAAATAAAATAGATTTTTGTATTTAAATCCATCTCCCACGTGCCACGTCAGAGTATTGTAAATCATCTCGGCCATTTCCACGGATACGAAGATGGAGGAAGGTGCGAGAGGATGACGTGGGGGACGCTATCATCTTTATGATCGCGCAGGAGCGCGTCCGGGCGCGAGAAAATCCGAATGCTTCCTTAACAGAAATGCGGAGCGGCGTGACTTTATCGACGTCCCGGAATTGAAAACTTGAGGACAGGGGATTTCTCCACGGAGAAATGCTCCCACACCTTTTTTCCAACCGGATTACTTCGCGTCACGACCGAACGAACGCGGTCATCAAACGCGAAAAATCCGCGCGTCACTTTTTCACGATTCGCTATAATTCACGATAAAGGATAGAGATGCCTCACGCTTGGATTTCAATGAAATTGCTTGGTAAAAGGGTGCAGGCTTTATCGAAATATTATTACAACGATATGATTTATACAAATGTACAATAATAGTAATAATACAAAAATAAATAAATAATAATGCAATAAAAAAAGATCAGCCTTTCATGTTTCAGAAAATTATAACTATTTCTTCAATTTTGTAATGCAATTAAATTTATTAAAAAATACTTTCTTAAGCCTTAAGTCCACGGTGCTGGAATTCAGTCCGAGATCTCGGTCCGAGAAACGTGTAGCCACGAAAATGACCGCTTTTCCGTAAAAGCTGAAAGTTGATTGGCTACAAATTTCTCGGATCAAGATCTCGGACCGAGTTCTAGCATCGTGAACACAAGAAGAAAAACACTATTATAATGCATAAAATAATAAGAAATCAGATTATTATGTGATATAATGTCAAAAATTATGATGAAATATTTTAAATTAATTTTTAAAAAATGGTAATTACCTGCTTAAGAAATTAATCTAGAACGCACATTACTTTTTTTTAGACTTTCGTGTATTATACATGGTGTCAGAAATGTCTAGCCACGTGAAGTTGACCGCGTAGCAGGGGACCCGTTGCAACAGCCAATCGAAAGCGAATTTTTTTAAATTGACTCTTCTGATTGGCTGTCGCAACAGGCTCCCCGATGCGTGGCCAACTTCACACGGCTAAGCGTTTTCGACGCCGCGTGTACTGTGCACTTCTCGGTGACATCAATAGAGATGTAGTTTCATTTCAGATACGTCTCGGAGTTGAACATTTTCAATTGTCTTGCAGATGGAATATCTATGGAATAATAGAGGAATAACAATGGATAACCAGTTAAGATACACAAATAGCACCGAGGCCTCTCGAGAGCATAATTTTCCCGCTGCAAGGAACTGAATTTTCCAAAGAATTGTGGGAAGAAAACCACAGAGTCATGCGAGGACGCTTGTCGCATCCGCGACATTTGCATTCCGACCGCATGCCGCAATATCCTCGTCGATATTCGCGACGCGAGAGCCGCTCGTGCGTTTCGTTGATTTCACCGAAATGGTGCGGCTTGGCAAGGATAAACGAGAGAGAGAGAGAGAGAGAGAGAGAGAGAGAGAGAGAGAGAGAGAGACAGACGCGTCTCTATGGAGGATTTAAGGTTCGGATGCACTCTCACACGAATGTTAGAAATGCAAAAGGGGCAAAAACGTTTCTTGGCAAGCCTTTTGAAAATTGACGCTCAACGGATATGCAACACGTTATGCGCGCCATCGTTAGATTACGAAAACTTTGATTTTCAGGCGTTTTGTTTGTAATTGCATCGCCGGTATTTTTGGAATTTTTATGACGAATGCAAGTCTTTATTATGAATAAAATCTAATTTTAATTGTCTTGTTTTTACGAGACATCTCGAAAGATTAAATAATTATTATATCGACAGTATTTTTTATATTATCAATATTATTTTTAAAAAACCCTATATTTAAAATGATAGATAAGTAAAATATCAATTCGAATATGTAAAACATAAGTAATAAAATAATATAATTTAATTAAATAAAAAAAATATATCGGAATAATTGCTCGATGCAGAACAAGATTCGCATTCGTGTCTGAATAGATTTCGATATCGCGTCGATATCATTTCGTCGATTGTTGCAGTTTACGATCAATGTGACAGAATTTAATTTCAACGGCATTAACCTTCGACTGATTTTACGAGTACACATCGTTATCGTCAAACACGTTGATATCAAACTGGTACATCTTTCGTGAGACGATTTCACGTTTAGTAGCGAGTGATCGTGGCGTTTACAATTTTGATTCAATGTAAAACTATCAGAAAAATAATTGACAGTATTTTAGAAATATTTTTAATAATTCGATGTATATAAAAAATGTGACGTCAACTTGCTGATAAATAATTAATGAGGGAAATGTAGTCAGATATTATAATTTCGTATTATGGCAAATTATCTCGGAGATACGAGGCGAATAACATTGAAATGAAAATGGACGTCCGAGTGGAGCAAAGAGGACTTGCGGATAATATACGAACCACGATTTTCCTCCCAGATAAACCGCGTATCACCAAAAAGCACCTTTCAAGCGCTATGAAAAGCACCGAAGGATTTATTTATAGATCGAGCGGCGAAAGTCCCCCATCCGTTCACATTAGTCTTCCTCCGTGTCATCATACATATAAATCGTTTATCCCAAAGTGGCATAAGTTAACTTTCAAAGCCCGATAAATTTGAGTGCGACATGAATTTAACAAAGTTTACAATGTGCTTTTAATAAAATTCCAAATACACGGCCCGCGCCCAATTTCCATATAAACGGCGCACAAATCATTTATCAAGAGAATATCTTGCATGGACAATACAGAGCGATACAAAAAAAGAAAAAAAAACGATTTTTCGCCGCGCGCATGTTTTGTGACGAATTCACATTTAGTGAAAACAATGTAAATATAATTGTCGAACGTTTCGGGAAATTCGGTTCGTCGCGACGTAACATAATAATGTGACCCCAATTAACTATTTGCTCGTCACTTACGCGAAATTTTCAGCGCGACGGGGCTGCGACGGGGCACGAGCACTATCGGCGATTCCATTCCGAGATAAATCGATCCTTTGTTCCCTCTCGGTCACTCGATGGACGAAATCTGAACGCTCGCGATAAAAGAGAATGATCAACAGCGCAAATCAGGAATAAATTCGACCGCGAGTTAAATCGGGAATTGTCATTCCCGGCCGGTCGGGGCTTACGCGCGAAAGCAAATCGGAAATTAATGGACGTTATAAATGATATGAGCCGCTAAAGGATTACGATATCAGTTGAAATGCCTGCGAAAAGTGCGGTCGATCGCGATTCGAATTCTCTCGCGCGGTTTTGCTTTTAATCGCCCGTAATTACGCTACGTGAGCATCGCGTTCAAATAAAACGTCACTTTTCTCTTATATTATGTTGTATAAAAACTTTGTTCTTCCAATCTTCTTTCTGATCATTCGAGATTGCATTTAAACGTGTTAAGATCGTACCAATCTTAATTAAAAATAATTACATAATATGTAATTTAGTTTATAAAAAATTATTACTAACAGTTCAGTATTTATGCATTATTTTTAATTAAGATTGGTTTTAATTAAGATTTAATTAAGATTGGACATAATATGTAATTTAGTTTATAAGAAATTATAAACTTTTATTAAAATTATTATTATTGACTATTTATCACTTTACAAATTTTAAAAATAATATTGGAAGCTTTATGGAGTCTATCATGTATATAAACATTTTTCATAAATAAATTGTATATATAGATCAGAACTATATATATATATCAACACTGAAAAAAAAAAATTTAGATCCAAGAAAATATTTATTTACATAG
>VBVR01001964.1:1720-25970 GCA_011638315.1 Tetramorium parvispinum
GTGTTTCACCAGCTTCACGTGCAAACAACATCGGCGATAACGACTCTGATCTATGTACTCTAATCCTAGTCCATCCCCTCGGGTCTGCGTGACCCGGATTAAACTATAGGCTCGTATCGACATCAGTTTCTCAAAGAGCTACCGGTGTTCGAATACCGGTTAATCGCGGGAAGTGGTCTAGCGTAACCATTGATATTTTCACGCGTTGCCCGCGGCTAGCTGTAAACCTAACATTAGTCGCACAGTCGGTTTTAACGTGTTATCCAGGTATCGGAACGGCAATTTCGCGTAGCTCGCTTAGGTAAAGATACTATTAGGTAACTGATAAATCAGCTCGTGTTTCACTATGTATGCTACTCGCTGTGATAAAAGAAAAAAAAAGAAGAAAGAAAGAAATGCTACCGTACAATTATGATAGCTGTCAACATTTTATCGAGGACCATTTGTTCAGAGATAGGCGTAATGCGTATGCGGCACCGTAATCGCGAGCACATCTCTCTGTGTTAGCGATTCTTTATTAAGACGCAATATCGGCGGTGGTTTCGTTCCTTCGCGGAACAAATGACCCGCAAGTTATCACCCTGAGAGTTCGACCCTTCCATTTAAAAAATGTAAATTCGTTAATGCAAGTAATGGGGGCGTGAAAATTTGTTCGCTCTCTCCCCCGTAGCCTTCTCTTTCTCTCTTTCTCTCCTCTCTTCCTCTCCCCTCCGATTCCGCCGCGCCGCACCCTATTACCTGAGACTATTATCCAATACAAAAAATCAAATAAAGTATGCTAAGTTACGCTTCGAAGACTTTGGGGAGCTCGGAAACTGTCGAAGGGTCGTAGAAACATTTTTTTTACTCCGTTCCCCCACGTGACGTCAACACCCGCTCGCCGACTGCTCGCGCCGTTTCTTCGTCACCTATTAACTTCCAACAGGCTGTAACAATGAGACGTCGCTGAAGCTTTTCTCGCGATTTATAGAGTTATGCTGTGCTACGCTCGCGAAAGGAGACTCAACTTGGCAATTCGATCGCTTCAATTGTCGCGCGTCTACCTCGGCAAGTCGATTTTTCATTTCGTGACAGATGTCACTGAATAATGTTCATATCCGCGTAGAAGGCGCTAAATCTCGTCGTTGAGGAGGAAAAGGAGGAAAAAAAATCTAGTTTCCGCGTCCTGTTTACCACCAAGAGCACATTTCGCAAATTCCGGAAGATAGACACATTCTGCATTAGTATATTTCCGTGATTTAATGACCGTGCAGCCGCGTTTAAAGCCCCGAGGTCCGTGATGCTGCAAATTGCATAAGATCGAGTGTGAGCTGAACGTATACCGTTTGTGGCTCGTCCGACGAGCAGAACCGGCGCGGTATGGCGGCAGTGGTGGCGGCGGCGGCGGTATCAGTAGCCTGTTCTTATCCGCTGATCCGCATCTACATTATTAAACTTGATTGGAGGCCAGGCCAATTCCCGCGCGAAAACGACTTATTGCAGCGTGGCGTAGTGTGCTTCGACGTTAGACCATTATAGGAAAGTGCTGTTTAACGATTCGAAAAAAGCTCGAGATAAAGCTCGATAATCGAAGAACGTCGCCGTTTCGGAACGATTATTATACTGTATTTTTTTTCCCCTTTATAATTACCGCGAGATATGGTTTCGCAAACAAAATTATTACGTGCCTCGATAAACAGCTTCCAATTCAAAACTGTTTGGTGTAACTGATAATTAACGGCGCGTTAAATACTAACTGCAATAAACAAATCATTATCATTTTCTACGAACAACTAATGTGCACGCGATATACCATTCAGGCGCGAGAATCGCCTTTAGATATTTATACCCCGGCATTAGTTGCATAAGATGTAATAAGTTTCACGTAATGCGGACGCAAAAAGAGTCTCGAGTCGACGCCTGGGAAACACAACAACGAGGAGAATCTGAAAAAGCACCGTTTTACGCTTCAGGTAATATCATCGAATATAATGGAATGCGCGGCAATCGGGGGCTGTACGGTCAGTTTGCGGGACGGATAAAATCCCGAGCGTTGTGCAAGAAAATCGAGCAATCCGATCTCTCGCGCACATTGTTCTAAGGAATGAAAAAGTCGGAACAAATCGCCGTCTTATCGACGACGAACGGACCGAATGTAATAAATCGCCGAATGAAAATACGCGGCTCGCGCATTCTCGCGCGAGAGAGAGAGAAGATTCGGCGAGAGGAATAAGAATTGATTTTTCGAGTAAGCCGTAATTGCTTTCGGGCCGTGGCCGCGTTAAATGAAGTTCTCATAAAGAACTTCGCGCGTGCGTCGGTATCACCATACTAAATTCCGTGCCGCGAGCGGCCTTGATACACCAAGTGTATTGAAATAAAACGTATCAAAGTAGCGTGCAAGATGTCGGGGGGGGGACCCCCTCTTTTCTCAATGGGCGTTTTTCAAACTAATTAAAGTGGATATTAAATCACTTCTGCGCCACACACGCACACACACACCCCCAGAATTCACTGATGTACGACCCATTAATTAACGTTTCCGATGCTATAGAATATCGCTTGACTTCATACCACCTAAAAGATTTCCGAGATACCTTTCTGATTGCTAATCGTTACACGAATTTGCAAGAAGCGCAGAACATTAGCGTTATACTTTGTAAAACGCAACATTGATACAGTTAGTTATATGCATTTCGCTCGCACCGAAATATATTTGACGCGTAGTGTTATTATCAAAGAGTACACATTAAATCTGTAAACGTTCTCATAACTAATAATCGTTCCAGAATTGCCGAGATAATAAAAGTTGATGAGGCGAAAGAAAAGAAAAGGGATAAAAGAACAACGTCTAACGTCGGGGAGGGAATTCGCTAGCTAAAAAGATTGAAAAGGGGATCAAAAGAACAATGCTGTCCTCGTGTGCTTTTTACACCGCACGGTCGGGTTGCGTACGATCGACGCGCGACCCGATTATTACCGCGGACGTATTATAAAATCTTTTTCTCGTGGATATTATCGTCTACGCGTTTCACTCGTCGCGTTTATCTTCGATAACCGATCGATGGTTGTAGCGCTGCTAACGATACGTATCCGCCAAAAGTCAAGATTGATTTTCAGGAATATTATTAAAAATGTACTTTTAGAGGACCCGCGTGGAACACGCACGAGCGAGCGCACTCGGTTGACGTCGCGCACGAGACGACGACGATGACGACGACGACGACGACGACGACGACGACGACGCGCGGTTATAGCAAGCGGGGAGGGAAGAAGCGAGGAAAGAGCAAGGAAGGAACGAGAGCCGCAGGCGAGTTGTATAATATGAACGCGCCGCGCCGGAGTTTCGGCAGGCTATAATCAATTCTGATTGCAGTCCAGCGGATCGCAGCGCGATCCACTGGCCGATAGCCGAGAAAAAAGTCAGCGCATCCAACTACCGGGCTGCACGGTGGTATAGCCGAAGAAGCAAGGGCGAACGAAGGGACAGAGATAAAGTAAGAATAAGGAGAGGAGAGTGCGGAGATGTGCGCGAAAGAGACACGGGCCGGCGTCGGGGGGAGGGGGATGAGAGGGAAGAATAAAAGAGGGACGGCGATACCGGGAGAGACAGAGAGAACGAGAGATTGGTGGGTGGTTGGAGGATAAAAAATACAGATAGAAACGGGTTTCGATACGGGCTCAGGGGTGCAAATTAGTTTGCGTTGCAGTCGCAGGAGCGTTCGTCTATAAGTCGGGCGAAAAAGCGAAACGAAATCCGGGCGATAAAAACGCAATCGAGTTATTTATCGGCGCCGTCGTGGCAGCGAGCGTCTGATTCCGAGGCAAACATTGGGATCGATGGACCCCGATGTGTCCTATTGACTATCATTCTCGCGATGTCTCAGCCTCCTCTGGCCTACAAGATTTATCTAATACGCGACAGAATCTTCGTGATGTAACGCTCTACATATAGAAGCCGCAGATTATCTCATACGTATGGAGGATTTGCGAGAACAACGATATCGTACTCGAATTGAGTGCTCTAGAGACTCTCGCACGCGTAAGGGCTCCGTAAGGGCAAAGACCTCGCGCTAAACTATGCACGCCTCTGGCCTCGGATTCAATCAGGATTAGAGGTAGCCCGTTGAAGTTTGAGGTATTTTAACTTCCGTGGCGGAGGCTCTTTCAGGCTAAAAGATGAAATAACGAGCATATCATAATCGAGCATTACGCTCGTCGAAAGTCATTGCCCGAAAACACGCATACTTGGAAGGCCGGCGCCGTCCATCTCTCCGTTGCAGATTATAAATTCTGGAAAGATGCGGGCGATAAGATTGTTGCCGAGCGAAAGAGCGAAAAAAGGCAGCGGTCCATCGGTGGCGGATATGTAATGTACGAGTAACTCCAGCAACAACCTTGACTCGCCGCAAGCCATACTCGCGCGCTTCTTATAATCCCTTGTGTTCGCGCGCGTCCGGCCCCATTAGTAGTTGGCTGACCCATCATTCAATAACGCTCTCAATGTCTGTGCGACCGTGTCTCCGTGTCTTCGGACACACACGTACGCGCGACACGGCGATAATTAGACCGAATTTCCGCGCGGGAACAAACGCGGAAAGCAAAAATTTCTCGTGTCACGTAAATTCTTTCATTTATCTCGTACGCGCGTGACGTATCATATATACAATTTTACAATTTGTTTCGTCGTCTTTCGATCGGTATTATTACAATTAGGTATTTTTAATACATCGATACTTTTTTATAGGATCTTAACGGAACTCTTCGCCATCTTCGCTTCTCTATGTATGACGCGAGTGAAATTTTAATACAAACTTTCGTGCAGATAACCGCGTGCTGATAAATGTTAGTATATCTGGGTAGTCTGCCAAACTTGAAACATTATATACGTTCTGAATACACGGATTGATCCGAGTGTTATGACTACGACTGAATAATTAGTATCAGAATTATACACACCGAGTTGCGATAGTAATATTATCATTCATAGAACATGTACCGTGCGTACATTGATACATTCTACAACAGTAGATTCTTTGTCATATAAGTATCTGATAATTTTCTCACAAATAATTACACTTTATTGATTTTGTATTGATCTCTGGTTGACGTCAACACAAGAGTGTACTGCACCCGGCGATCCAAAAACAGGCAGACGACCTGTCTAATTAATGAGCAGCATTGACTAAGAGACGTTTGTCTTGTTGCCAAAAAAAGGCTCGAAGCACAGTAGCGTCTAAAGAATCAATGCAAATACCGCAGTCTTTTGTGGCAAACGATTCGGAACGGCCGCTAACGCTCGACTTGACAAGCAAACGCTACTTCTTATTCATATCGACGCGAATCGGTGTCAAATGCTCCACGAGTTTTCGTTAAATTATCATCTCTGTGGTGCGACAACCGTTTTACCGGCATTCCTCGAACGAACAAGCGCGAAGTGAAAAGATGATTTCTATGGACGGACGCGCGAGCCATCGAGCGGAATATTCACCATAACGAAACATTTTTACTGACGCTTAAAAATTTGTACGCTCGCGTTCTTTCCATTTATTCGTCCAAAAATAAAGATTTATCATCGATTGATTTTATTCACGTGTCACGGTCAATAAATCATACTAGAGCAATCATCTATCGATTGCGCGAAGGATAGAAGAGAATTAAATAGCAGAGCTAAAATCATAGCAATCAAAACACTGTACTTCTCAAGCGGCATCGTATCGAGACGACGATATGTCAGTGTCATTCGCGCTGTCATTGCGTTATATACTAGGTGTCCAGAAACAAAGATCCCGAAACCGAAACAAGAGTGGTTCCGTTTAGAAATGATAAAATTGGATAAATTAAAAAATATTTTAATTATTTTCACAGAAATGTCGTGTCTCCATTATATGTATCATTATTTAAAAAACATCATGCATTTTGAAGAAAGAAATGACGAGATAGAACAGTTTTTAAAATAACGAAGATATCTCTCAATTCGATTCTTTTCTCACAAAAAGTAACTTAATTCAGCTTGAGTTTTCCTTGTATGTCACAGATTTCGGAAACACCCTTTAGAGGTTTTCCTTGTTACGTTGACGATGGCGTGATTATACGTTTTATAAATACAGAGCGACAGACGTACCTACTAGTTGCTCCGACATCGAAAGCACGACGGCAGGATAATTGATAGCGGAATGCTAATAACTCGTACGAGGCAGGCATTATAATAAGTTTTTTGCCGGGCGTGTGCCTCGTGTCTAGCGCACTCTCACTCCGCTCGATGAAGCACCATGGGTGTTCTTTCTGGTATACTTATTAGCACGTAATTTGCTTAGTTCAGTCTCGGCGTTAATACGACTAGCTATCGCGTCGACACATTGCATTTGCAAAAATTTTTACTGTTTATATATTGCTAATCAAATATCTTCACTTATCAGTAAAGAGTAGCTGTATTTTTAATACGCGTATGCAGTTTTACGTACGAAGTCAATAATAGTAATAAATATTTTAACTTGTGATACTGTAAGGACTAAAGCAAATATTTCTCGTACAAAATCAGTTATCGTCGCGCGATCGCTATCAACGTTCACGAGTCCGACTGATTTGACATCGTGTTAGATTTCTCACGTAGAGATAATCCGAAGAAAAATGTATGTTTGTATAAACGTACGAGTGTAAACGCAATCGAAAATGCAGACACGAATTCAGCCAGACGTACATACGTGTGTTTCATATTTTCCCCGGGCAGATTAGTAGTTACGAAATGAAAAAATCTTAATACAATTTGCTGGGATATTAAGCACACCAAGAGTATAATTACAAGAACTGTTCTTACGCGTTGCTTTTCTCCGAGCGATTATACATCGCGGCGTACGGGCATGGAGTGTTAATAATTACGGTAGACGATGGAGAGCGTGTGTGTATATTCATATTAAGAAAGAACGATACCGCCGTGTTTTGAAATAAAGGCTTCGATATCGTTCATCTCATTTCGTGAACATTACGTTTATATGCATGTATAATTATTTTTTTTTACATGAAATAATTTTTCAAATATCTTTTCGTAGGAGTATTATTTTGAGGATATCTCGATTCGATTTTGCAAATTATAATCAATATACGTGAACTCGCGAACGTCGATTGGGATATTAACAGAGTACTCACATAGATTAAAAAATATCTAGTACTTTTCCAAGTATTTGCTTGAAATGGGTAAATATGGGAGTACTTCCCCAACGAAGAAATATTGACTAGGCAAACAACTGAGGCTAAGACAAGCGACCTCTCCATTTGCCGGTGCATCTAGACTGGGCGACGGTAGATGCGACGGCGTCAGGCTTTGCGGTAATATAGTTTATGTCGTTCTTTCTAGTTTCTATGAAGGCTACTCTCAACTCTCTCTCCCTTCTGCATAGATGAAACGTTATATACCGTACGATTCAAAAAGATGAATTCGCTTCTTTGATTATTGAATTATTTTATTACAAATAATTTGTAGATTTAAAAATACGCATTTAATGAAGGAAACGAACGCAAAATCATTCTATAAATTATTAAAGCATCCGATGAAATGTTTACAAGAACACTTTGCACGTGTTCCAATTCATACAATTAACCGAGATCTTGTGATAAAGAAATGAAGTATCTCGAAGATTCGGGACAGGAAAAACAAGCGTGCGTTTCATACTGACCTGGTAGGGAAATAGGGGAATCCCTGATGGACGTGTAGATCCATGGGCATCGCGGGATGAGCGGGACCGTGATGCGCCGCGGTTGGCACGTACTCGCCACCCGCTGACATGGGGGGCTGCATCATACCCGCGGCGGCAGCCGCGTGATGACCCGCGAACATGGCCCCCCAATGGAAACCAGGTGCGCCCGGCATCGCCGACGGATGCTCTAGTTCGAGGGCACGGTGACTTCCGCCGGCACCACCGACGATACCACCCCCGGCTGCGCCTCCGGCACTTCCGCCTCCGCGGTGCATCCGCCACCCTTCCACCACGAATGTCGATGGTACTTCCGTCGTCTCAATCGGTCGTGCGCTCTTTCTCTCTCTCCCTTTTTTTCTCTCCTTTGTATTCTTTCTCTCCCTCTCTCTTTCTCTCTTTTTCTCTCTTTTCAATAATTCACTCAAACGCTACTGCTCACTTGCACACTCTGCGCGTGTCACTCGCGCCCTTAACCCACACCCGTGCCCGCACCGGTACTCCGGTCCGCGCCGGTACTCGGGCGCCGGTGGCCTTTTCCCGTCGACGGAAACCTGCCGAACGGGAGGGCTTGACGATCCGCGAATCCCTCGGGCACCGCACCATCGACCGGTACTTTTATTCGCGCGGCACGCGGTACACCTGTAAACGCCGTGGACGCATGGGCACCGTCGCGGCGTGTCAGTTGGTGACTCCGTGAACGGCGACGACGCGACGGAGAACGCGGCGGTGGCGGCGGCGGCGGCGGCGGCGGATGCTGCGGGGGAGACAGGTGTCCGCGCCGTAGTGTATCCTCTGGTGAGCCGCTGCAGCCGGACGGACCCGAACAGTGGCGCAGCCTTTAGCTCGGCCATGAATGACGCGCCGTATTCCGAGTTACCTCGCGGAGGCGGAGCCTCGGCCTACTCTCGCCCGCGTGATACCTCCCGCCTCCATTCCCTCTCCGATCCTCTTTTCTCCCCCCGATCTTCCTCCTGCCCGCGACTTCACCCTCTCGCGACCACGTGCGCGCGCGCCCGAACGCGAGTACGCTATCCTCTCCCGCTTTCCTCCCCGGGTATCCCTCCGCGGGTCTATCGAACTCGCTCCGCGTTGGTATCACCGAGGATTACTACCGCATAATGCGATCTCTCGAATACATTCATTTTAATCTAATCTTTATAATTCAGGTACCTGGCAGGTATCTATCAGGAGGCAAAGAACAATTAAATGATAAACGCATTTGTCAGAGATAATCATGTGTATTTATGTTATTTGTTCAATTTTGATTTTAGTTTGATGTTTGATAAAGAAAGCCGAGCGCCAGATTACACATTTGTAGGAAGAAAAACGATATCAGGAAATTAATATACAATTTTTCTACGCGATCTCACGGGTAGGAGAGAAACGCCTCCGTTGACCACGCGCGGGGCGGACAAGCGCGTCGCGGATCGACGAAACCTCAGTAGAGACGCAAGCTCGTTTTGGCGTAACACTTGTTGAGCCACTTCGCCCTCGCGGCCTTCGACTAAACGCGTCTCTTAGTGGACGTTTCATAAGCAACGGATTTCGAGAGTGAGCTTTACTATTCAGACATGTATTTTCATTTGATAAACCAAGAAGATTTATCTTGTATTTACACAAAATCAGTCAATTCGTAACATACTATACGTCATTGAATATCAATTTTTTTCAAAAGATGAGAAACATTAATAATTATCATGAACAAGAAATGATTATTCGAATCGAGATATATTTTCTTCATTAACTGCGTGACAAAACAGGGAGAAAACAAATTTAATATATTTCCTGCCGCGTTTAATTCACGGCTCCTCGACAAATTGTCGCACGAAGACTGTTACTTCTTTTACTGGACGTACAATGCTTAGACAGCTTCGGAATTATTACTTCTAATCAGGGATTCGCCGCGCGAATGGCAAATAAAAGCGACGCTGTAACGTACACATTAAATCAGCCGGAGTTACGTCAGCCCCTCGAGTTGTAACCGGTCTACCACCATAAAAAATTTAATCAAAATGCCCTCTTGGTAATTTACAGCTCGCCCAGCGCTCAACCCTTGCCCAGGCAAGGTGACTCTCCGGCCGGTGGGTGGAGAGGCGACCTCGCTTGCTTAAGTAAGTCGAGTTGAAGTAGGGGTTGTAAGACGATAGAGAAGAAACAACCGAAAGTAAGGGACAGATAAACCCCGTAGGAGTCATAGAACGGCAGTAAGATGCGGCCCATTTGCTCGTTCGAGGCTCTTTTCCGTAAAAAATAATTCAGTTCTCGCTGGTTTGTCCTTTGCCGTTTGTCTTTTTAGGGCTCGAAATAGCTAACAATGAAAATTTCAAGTTTGTCTGTTGGACAAGTCTCATACCAATGCTGCGAATTATAGTATATATATATTTATATTATATTTTATATATATATATATATAGCGTAACAAAAAAGAACGAATAAAATATTTGTATCCCCTTTATCGAATATGGATGCAATTTTGCCTGTTTTATTTTATCGAATCATTATTAAAAAATGATATTCGCACAACTTTGAGATTATGTTCCTTCAATTAACTTTATTTTCTATCTTTGTAATATTATTTTATTATTAGATTTAGTAAAATTGAGTCAGCAGTATTCGTGTACGCGACATTCGTTCGTAGAGAGCGACGATAATAATTTACTTGCAACTTCGACTTATTGTTGTCGGGAGAGGAAGGCAACGTCGTGCCATTAAGTAGATTCTCTTAAGCAGAAAAATTGTTCCGCGCTGGCCTACCACACGTGGGTACAGGTGTGAGTCGTAATAACATAGTGGGTGTGCCCTTTAACCCCTAATATCCCTACCTTCGCGCTGACTTCACTAAGGCCGCCGCAAACGGACGTAGGAACACGGCAATCATCGTACCTCTGTATCAATTGCAGGCGCATTATTATTGCGGATATACTTGGCGGTGCGCCGTATCATTGAACTTTCGGCAATATGCCGGCGACCGCGAACGTTGTCATTGGCGACATACATTATGATATATCGAATATTGCAAAATATGCGCTTTCCTTAACGTACAATAGGAGTTATTTTCAGGAATTTTCACACAGGATTAAAGGCATGGAGTATATATATAAAAAGAACGTTTCTCTGAACAAAAATCCAGAATTTATTTGAAATGTCTAAAATGTAGTATAATACTTCAGTGTATGTAGTAAAATACTTCAACTCGTGAAAAAAGTATCATCAATAATGTTCGGGCGTTACTTTACAAACGTACAGCGATTCGTTTTCATACAATAAAGTGCAATGAAAATCCGAAAGTCGGTGCACCGCAAGGTAATCACACGGTGAGTTGAGCAAACCAATTTGGCGATTGTATCGTGATGTATAAACGTAGTAACGTCTATACTGAAGTGAAAATGATTTGAATCTCTGGTAATTGTAAAGTAACGTCATTTACGCGCTTCACTTTTACGTGAGCAATATTCGAAAGAATAAAAGTGAAAAGTAAAAAAGGATAAAAGTGAAAAATTTCAATTTGAGAAGTCAAAAAAGAAATATTGCAGTTTGCTGAAAACCGCGACAGTCTTGTTGTCACTGATAATAAAATTTCAGTCGAAATTACAGAAATATCGATCTTCGAAAGAAGAAATTAATAAACATTACGAGACAGCTCACGAAACGTGATTAAAACATAATTATTATCATATAATAAATTGCGTTCATCGCTTCCATTTGAGCGTTAAACACGATATAGACGAGCAATACAAATGAATGCTAAATGCTTTACGTATACCCTGTTCTTTCAGTTGGCTGATATTTTCTACTGACAATGAATAGTGTCTCACTCGTGTCTCAAGTAGAAGCGTTGCTACACATCTACATTGCTAAGAATATTATCGCTAGCGGCTTTCAAAACCATCGTTTCTTACAGATGCAATTCCTAATATGTAACGATCCACTTCACCATCTTTTTCTGTCATTTTAATCATCAATTTAAATTTGAATTTTTTATTGAAATAAATGGTTTAAAAATGCATTATGCATTACTGCAAAATACATTACTGCAAGGAGCCAAACGATGGTCTTCGAAGATACCGAATATCGTAATACTTTGTTCGCACTTATCGAACTGAATGTTTTTTTTTGTAATTCTTTTCTTTATAAAGCATCGTAATTCCATACGATTCCCTTTAATAATAATGAAAAAAAAATACATGCATATATATCTAATCTATACGATATAGATGAATAATATTCAGTAAAATGACAAGCGTGACACGATCGTTACAATATTACCAAGTATTCCTTCAACCGCGTGCATAAGATAACATAGGAATTATAAGTAGCGTTTTGATTTTTCAGGTACTTTATACACGTTATGATATTTCGTATAAGGCAGATTAAAAATCGTATCGCGTGCTTTCGCGACACGAAAGTAAAAATATACTTGAAGTGCGTTACTTAAAATAGTTATTGTTGCAATGAAAGGCGTTGCCTTTCAATTCGCGAAATTTTTTTACGCTTTTTTTATATCAAGAAATATTTCCTGACAGAATCTGAAGAAACTGAATTTCTTCATTCCAACGATACGAGACAAGAGATTTCAATAGCATTTTAAGTAACACGTTATAAAAAGTTTTGTGTGGTTATTCTGTTATTTTATAACACTATAGTCGTATGACTTTAATATGCATAAGTCTCCATGTTAGATTGCCTAAAGTAAGCGCAAAGTCACGCTTGATTATTTAGTTTCATTATCGTTCTTGTTAAGTCAGAGATCTTCATTTCATTGAACAATTCATATATATAGCGATTGTCACATATTAATATATTTTATCGAAAAATATTCGATGCCATTGACGTTTGTCCGTCTAATGGGCAATTAAATAATTGCCATTCTCTTATACGATTGTAAGTACGTATGTACTTTATTATTGGATAACTATCCAATAAACTCTCACTCAATACTCGTTCTCTGGTTGGTGTTAAAATAATAACGAGCAAATTTTTAAATTATGTCTAAATAAAAGATAATCAAATGACGATCTTAGGTCAGTTTAAAAAAAATCAGTCACTTTCTCACCGTTAAATTCAATTAAAATTTCAATTAAATCAATCAAACTTCGTAAAGGAAAAATAGCGAAAGATATGTTCCTGTCCTGTAGGAATCATTTTTCCGATCGCTATCTCGATATCTAATCACACTCTTATGATTGATAGCAAAATAAAAGCTTTGTTTAACACAGCTTCATTACGACATAATGAAAGACTGCGTTAAATTTCTGATAACGTCCGTTATAGTGAAGATGATAGTCGTTCAAGTTCGTGGAAAGACTGAAATTGTATCTCCACTTTCAATTAAAGCTACTTTCCTTGCAACTCTTTTATATGCGTCGATCGTAAAAAAATCACGAACATTCGACGCATTCGTATAAAACTTCTCTCACATTCGATTTTTCCAACATTTGTTACTTGAGATAGTCGCCATCGTTTGCGATTTATTGATATAACACAAGACGCGAAAGTCTTTAATTATCTTGTCAACTCTTTCTCTTTTCCTTTAATACTTCAAGAGAGCACGATATACTTTACAATAAAGTATATCTAAGGCTTCCCTTTTAATCATCGATACAGTTAGTGCATCGAATTTGAGAAATACACTCGGGTTACGTGAATTTCTCATCGAAAAGATATCGATACTGAATAGAACTATATCTCTATTTAGTGCAACTCATCTCTCTATCGAGTCTAAGCATCACTGTAAATACTTTGATTTTTCAATCGTAACGAAATTCTGTCTAATAAACATTCGCTACTCGTAGCACATGGTACTTACGTAAAAAAAAAAATGAGCTGTCGACCGTACTATCATTCATGCAGGTCGACGTACTAGATTCTCCGCAATATAAAGTAAAAATTCACAAAATCAACAGTGTAAAGTGACGGTAATTTAATATAGTTAGCAAAAGAGAAAAAGGGATGTTTTATTAATATTGTTATTTCCCCGTGGTTATTTCTCGAGCAATGGTATTTTACCGTATTATTTACAAAGTTCTATGTCAAAACAATATCAAACCACCGTTACTTTACACAGTTGTAGTTATTCTATCTACACACAGATTGTGTTCGCTATCTCTATGTAGTCCGCTAAATGCCAAATGGACTTACCGACGATATCGCCTCTCTTATGAGAAGCTTAAGATCTGCACAAGCATGGATCAGAGTCATCATGCTGGGGCCGCTTACACAGTAAGCATCGTGCAAGTTGTAAGCTTTCAATGATTGACCATAAGGCATTTCTCGTTACTTCGCATCGCGCACATGAATTCAGAATTCAGAATAGGTGCTTTCTGTTATAAACTACCATTCACCTGATATCATACATTTTCTCAAAAAGACTTTACAAAATAGATTTCGACAAATTACATCCACATATCACTCTATCAAAAAAGCTCGGTTTCTTTTAAAAATTTCTTAAAAATTATTTTTCTCTTTGGAAAAATAATTTTCGCCTCTTAGCACAAACTTCGCTTACCATTTCTCTTTAAGTCTATTTATATTAGCCACCGTTTCACTTTTAAATACGAGTGCCTTCGAATATCAAAGACGTATCCAGAAGTAGATCGATAAATACATTTTTACAATTAGAAATTCTGACTAATTATGTTAATGAGTCGCTAGTAGTCTCAAACGACACATATGTATCTTTCTCTCTTTAAAGGATCATGTGCGAGAAAGATCAAAGAACTGTCAAAATATATCACAATCTAAAATCTTCAACATAAAAGAAAACGTACATATGTATATGAATACATCTTCCATATATGACACTAGATAAGTATCGTCAATAGCATGCACATTGTTATTGATATTAAATATTATTATTATGACACAAGATAAGAAAATTGGAGGTGCAAAATATTTCAGGAATGAATAAATGCATGCAATGTAGGTGCTAAAGTATCATACATATATATGCGCATGCATCTAAATTATTAATGTGCAAAGTCATATTTATTATTATTCACAGTGCATGAATAGCCGAAAAATCTCATTGCTATAATTAAAGTTTTTACATAAGGCCAGTGTATCAATCACCATGCACGTGTTCGTAGAAAAATTTGCTTACACAAGCTGTTTTCTGAAACTTTATAATGCTTAATATTTTTAAAGCGTAAATATCTGATGTAGCTTGTGTGTGTGTGTATGTTTCATACATTTGCGAAGATGTAGAGAAAAAGATATCGAAATAAATATTCGTTGTTACGGAAACAAAAATGACGATATTTGAAGCAGCATTGCCGGAGAATACTTGGAACAAATAGGAAGCTTAGCAATATGGAATCCAAGTACCATTCCTCAGTAAAATTCGGTGTAAATGGACTCCCGTCCGTCAAAAAGCTGTAAAGTCCACTTTAAGTTTCCGGTTTTTATATACCTTTGGGGGGAAAACTAAACATTATCCCCCAAGAAAAATAGTATATGTAATGAGTAAAATATATAATATATGATCTCTGTATATATATATCTATAAATAAATATTTTTACACTTCAACAATAACATAGGCTGCTGGCGCGCGCAATTCAGAACGATGAGAAAATAACTGTATCGGTAATGCAATCTTACGTATAGCTGCATCTCGTTCTTGCACGAATACTAAAATAGAAGATCAGGATATTTTTAATTGCGACGTTCGAGATTCGTTGCCAGACTGTCTCTCTCTGTACAAATTTAAATCAATTTCTCAACCGTGAATATATCACTCTTTCTACGCACAAAAATATACATATAGTAGACACACATTGATTCGTATTCCAAATATAAAATATTCAATTCTCAATTTCAATTTCTCATATATGAGATATCTTCATTCTTCTTATCACCGTAGTTATGCCGGATATGTTTTACAGTATGTACGTCATGGTAACTTGTGGCCAAAAGTTACAGACTATCGATAAAATTTCAAATACGGCGATGAAGGAACAAAAATTAAGATTTACGTAGGCAGTGAAAAAAAATCAGTCACTCAAGTGCCGGCAAATCATCTCCCCGAACGCACTGTCGAATTCAACGGACAATTTAAAATTAACAGTCTAATAATACCACGCGCTTGCTAAAAAAATTCGCGGACAGCCTTACGCCGCGGGCACGATCGTTTAAATCGCGATTCCCGACGCGTATCGGAACGGATACTCATCATATCCATTTTCGCCAAGAATCAGTCGATTCTCGACGTCGATATTTTTTTCGTATACCTGCCGTATTACCCGCTCACACCGGCGGTGGTCCCCTAGGGGAGCGTACTAATCGCGTGAACAGACTCTGCGTGTTCGCAGTCTCGCAACATTGCGGCGCGAACAGGGTGTCGAGATAAACGGTGATTGCGAAAACGGCGGTCATTGCTAAGCAAAAGGACAATGCCACCTTGGCGATTCGCCGGATTCTCACCCAGCCCTGGGAAATCGGCTTGTCGTCAGGGTTGTCGCCCTTAGCGTCGCTCCTCGTCGTCGGCACCAGTTCTGCGTCACTTTTCGACGTAGCTGCGCCGCAGATAGCTTTCTTGCGCTTTCTAAAAAAAATAACAAAAGAAAAAAAACTTTTTTTCGATGGCCGAAACGAGCGCTGTTTAAAAGTATTAGACACCAGGCATTAACGGTCGGTTTATGTTTCGCGCGGCCTTGTTTGTGTCATTATTTTATTTACACCGCATAATTTTGTTTCGCTGAATAATGCGTTAACTCGCTAGTCAGGCGTATATCTGACCGTTTGGAGGAGAAACTTGTAGGAGTTCGCGAGTGGGAAAATTAATTTATGCCGTCCCACGGGTTACGATAATACGAGCAAACCGGTAATAGCAAAGTTCGCCGGAAAATCAATTTGGAGATGCATGCACGTAACTTGGAAGTTGCGAGATTGGGCTTGCAATTACAGCCGGCGCTGCCCTATTCCTCCATTAGCATTACGTAAGTGCACGGTTATTTAACTTTTCTGCAAACACTCGCTTAACTCCCGCCTTAATCCGCGAACGGTAGGGGAAGGCTTAAAAACACACCGTTGTCGTTAAAACCTGACTGTTTACGGACGCGGAGGAGGACGTGAGAAAGGAAAGGAAAAAGAAAACGTGAGAAACGTGGCGAAACGGAAGACCGTCAATCGAAGAAAATGGCACTGGGTCTTTTTTTTATATCTTCTTTTATGACTCGGAGTGCGGCAGATGTTTCACGCCCGCGAAAACTAAACCTATTATCCGCCGCCACCGAACGGTGATTGAGCGTGCCTATAAAAACATCCTTAAAACAAAGTTAAATGAGGTATACTGCGATAATAATTGGAATTCGTAATCGCGTTGGCGAACAACGTAAGATTGTCCTTGACAAATGAGACGAGACGAAAAAAAAAACCATTTTACCAGGCTATCAATATGATAACACATTATCTCGTTTATTTTAAAATTACTTGGGTGAAGATAATTAATTAATAAGAAAATCGCGTCATGCTTAACGTTTAAATGCGCTTCTCTGGAAATAACATTCCGTTAATGATCCGAAATAACATAAAATACGAAAAAATCGCGCGGTTTATGGAAGATTATAATCCATTTTGTGATTTGAATTTTTTTACAAAGATATGTGCACTACTTTAAGAGACAATGCAGTCACCATGCTCGTTCTCGGCAAAGGTCTTATATTCAAATGAGCCGCCTAATGCCCAGCGCTATGGACCAACGACCTCGCGCGTCCCCACATCTAAATAGTCGCGCCTTCATTCTTTACTTCCCATTTCGACGTTATGCAAATGGAATGTGAGCGTAGGCGGCAGTTCTTAAATTCTGAGGCGAAGCCTCATTCACAAATGCTTCAGTAAATTCGGCGAGCGCTCGTTCATTTGCGGTTCGATCATCACCTCGTTTGAATGACGTCGTCGCGCGAAATATGATTATAGTCGATTATTCGATTTCAAGACTGAATCATTTGTATTTTCACGCGAAACTCTCCGTGCTTTCGAACAGGATCGAAAAGTGCTTCGATACGTAGAGATATGAAACCGTGATAAGAGGTCGTAGGTACTTACTCTGTGGGATAATAAGCCTGGCTGGCTGTTCGTTTGGCAGCACGCACGCTCGTCGCGGTACGCACGATGAGCTCCCTGCACTGCTTCTGCAAATCACGCAGCTCGGCCTCGGCGTACTCGATTCTCTTCCAGAGGTCGGTCAACGCCTCGCTGTCCGGTGCCAGCTGGGTCTCCAGGCTACGCGTGAGCCGGCGAAGCGCGGCCAATCTGCGCTCGCGCTCGTTCAGCTCCTGATCGCTGCCGCTGTCGGAGATCCCGCTGTCGGAGAGCGAGCCGCCCTCCTGCGTGTGATTGCTCGGCGTGTTACCGGCGAATTTTCCGCAGTGCACCTCCTCCGTCGTCGCGTCGTTCAGCACCGCATCGTTCTGAGGCACAAAGATCACAGGATCGCGATGATTAGTAATTGTTGACAAAATGCGATAACAATTTCGATACAACAGGATTCTGAGCACTGTATATTCGCGAGAAATTGTTTGGGAATTAAATTAAAATTTAAGAACGGTCTCTAAGCGCTATCGCGATATATTCAAGGAATCGATCACGGCAGCCGGTTAAAGAAAGAATCTCAGGCGGACTACAATGAAACGACCGACGTGCCGCGGATCGCGAGTTTCTGATAAAGTGGCGGGGTATACCCGGGAGGACGCGATATCGAATATTGTATAATCCACTCTTGCGCGTCACCGGAGGGCATCGAAAAGCGTATAAGACGATTATATGAAGTATGGGGGATGGGAAAGAGACGAGGGTGTAAGGTGGAAAAGCGAGAATAAGGCAGGGATGTTCGATGCTAAATTGATCGCCGCGCGATACGTCAACGAACGTTTCATAAGATCCGGCTGTTCGAAATAACCGAGATAACTGAATTGCGAGTGGATAGAGAGATCGCGTTCGAATTTCTTTTCTTTTCGCGGCACGACCCATAAATGCGGCACTGTATAAATGCGTCAGGAGTAAATCAATATATCTTCACGAGTGAAACATATACGCGCTTACGGATCAGATACGTTTGCACTATGGATGCGCGACAGCATGGCGCGAATACTGGCGAAAATGCCAGTGGTAGTGGTCGAGTAGTAGACAGACAGCCGAGAAAGAGGAAGGGTGGCTGTGTGGAAGAAAGGGTAGGTTTAGGCTGTTTGCAACGGTGGAGACGGAGGGAACGAGCCTCCGGTAATGAAAAGCGCGATCCGCATACCAAGTAGCAACCTTCAACCTAGCCTATATATAAGTCGGTATGCTCTCGCTCTCTCTTTCTCTCTCTGTTTCTCGTATAACGGATAGTAGGTACGAAGTGAGTTGGAATCCACGTTGGTCCGAAAGACCAATAGCGCGAGAGAAAACTGCGAGGAACTTCTTATTTCCGGTTACATTCGCGAAACATATATATATATGTGTGTGAGTGTATGTATGTATAGCGCAACAAGACGTAAAATATCTCGTATCGGACGTACCCGCAAGAGAGGCGAGATAAAAAGAGTCTATTCGTTTATCTGCGCAACGCAAAATCCGACCCGATTCTTAGAAAGAGACAAAAATAAAAGAGCGGGATATTTTTGCAAAGTTTCTCGCTCAAGTGATCTGCAAGGAGAATCTTATTTGCGTGCGCTTCTGAAAGTGTTTGCTGTTGGCTCGAAAGCGCGATTGATAAACTGGTTTATCATAACAAAACGGAATTTTCGCGGCGACACGGACTACAAGCCGCGGACCAGACGAGCCTTGCTCTACCTGCGGTTGATATTAAATTTGTATTTTTACGCTGATTCCACGGGCCATTCTCGTACGTGACGCGAAAGGGAATCGTTCGGGCGATTAACGATCGGAGTTCCCCGGGGAGCCGCTGGCTCTGAGATGGCCAACACCCTCGATAGCAACTCGGACTCGCTTGTATCCCAGCGCCGAAACTTATCTCTTTCTACTTGCTACCCGACGCCGGCCTCGCACATACATCGGTTAATATTTTATTTACTACCTATCAAAACTTATGGATTCTTTTTGCGAACAACGAACGTCCGTCAGCCCAGGCTCGCCGGTTGAGCTCGACGGTTTGTTACAACGCGAAAAAATCTCGTGATTTATATAAATCGACTGCATATGTATATGTAACATATTATACAAAAATACGTATGTTAAATTTTTATAGAATTATAAAACACTTTATAATTTTTTAATTCATCATCGCTACCGTCTGACAAATAAAAACGCGAGGAAATAAAAAATTGCGATGTTACAAGGAAGAAAAAACTGTAATGTCGAGTGCTTTATTGTAGCTTTTCCTCTTCTTCGGTTCTCCGAAATAGAGGTGCCTGGAGACGGAGGGGCGAAGGGTCGAGAGGACTGTCGCGAGGGGAAGATGAAAGCGGAGAGAGAAAGAGAGGAAGAGAAAAGGAGAATCGTAATGTCAAGTGCATGAAATTATTCCCTCGAGTGCTGTAGATCGGCAAGACTAAGAACTTTTCGGATTATACCGCCTTGACGGGAGTTTGAATACGTTAAAATATAGACGCGATACACATGGAAAGAAGGAGAAACGAGACGAAAGGAAAGGCTCCTATTATTGGAGTGAGAGTATTGTGTCGCGAGTCGTACGTCTTCTTGACAGGCGAAATGAGCACAGGGACAATTGGAAATTGTTACAGAGCACCTATACGCACCGATACGCGGCATCGAGAGCAGTCGAGTACGAGCTCTCGAAAATAGTTTCCTTACAAATATATATTCGTATCAATGATTATTTTTTGTGTGCAAAATTTAAATGATAATTAACAGCATCACTTTACTACCGTCATTTTGTTTAATATAACTCTGATTCTCGTAGTATTAATATATTCTACACATAATTATAAATGTTCGAACCATTATTGAATGATTTGTGCTGTGCACGAGCAACCTAGCTTCCGATAGGTACACGAATCTCCGTAGACCCGGAGCAATATGTCTTCGCGACAGGCTAAACGAGCGGATAGATCGAAAATCGCGGTCGCGGACCTGCCACTCGCTGCACCTTCAACTACTTTTCTTACGTCCATAAAGCAAAGAACCCGACGTAGAACGGGCTTGCCAAGAGATTTACTTTATATGCAAATTAGAGACGGATATGGTGGAAATAGGGGGATGTGATGGCGTTTAACGGAGACGCGATATCGACAAGTATCATCTGTCAAACGTACCCTCCGACCTGTACCCCTCCCCCCACTCTCTTCCTCTCCTACCGAGTAACCTTCGCGTGTTCAGACTGGTCGAAGATTTATCTCCTGATGTGCGCCATATGTGGCATAGGTATATACAATTCTCATCTCTCTACGTAACTTTCAATTATTTTTACTTTTCTTAAAAGTTTTACAACTGGCTCTCTGCATAACTATATTTAACTGTCCCCAAACACGGTAACATAAATTTTAAAAAATTTTCTGAAAATTTTAAATTGTTTCTAAAATATTAGAAAAATACAGCATATTCTCTCTGAGATTCGATTTCATTGCTTATTATGCTAACCGAGAGAAGAAAAAGCCGATACGGTATCTCTGGTCAAATCTGTACTACGCAATCTGAAGAACGCGATTTGCAAGCCGATTTAGCGTGATGTATATCGGAAATACGGGATATACAATCCCGCATTATAATCTCGCTTTCCTTTAGGTAAGTTACATCCCCGAGACCCGCGACTCTGCCAATCTATGTGGGGGAATGGTTTTATGCACACAAGCGATGCCTCTGGGAATCGTTACCCCATCCACCGGCGTTGAATAATTGCTAACAGCCATCTAACCGATTGAAAATCAAGGATGCGATGGGGATATCTGACATCAGGAATTTGGGGAAGATTTTCGTAGTTTGCTAACTATAATCATGAATTAAGAAATGTCACGTAAGATATTTAGTAAAAAGGACTGATCAATTTAAAAAAAAGACAAGATAAAATATAAATCAAATTCCTGTAATATCTGGAACGGTTATGGAATTATTTCTCTACACAGATTACTTTATGCAAATTTTACTATTATCGTTGTTCGATTGAAAAGGAATATAGGACTTAATTGAAAGAAGCGCTACCTGACAATTGATGTCTTGTCTCTCTGACAAAAGCCGCGCGACATGACAAACGGAAGAGGTGAGTTCTGAAGTAGCACCCTCCACTTGCAGGGTCATATCCAGATCTGCCAATGTAACTTTGTCCCTCTGCAAGGCGGACTGCAGTTCAGCCAAGCGCATACCGAACTGCTGCATAGCTTGCAAAACGCACAACCGCTGAGTACCTCTGAAAAGCAAAAAAGGAAGATATGCGCTTATAACATAAATCGTGCATTTTAATAGGATATTTTATATTATCGCAGAAGTTATTTTTTTAAATAGTTGCGCAATGATTTTCGAAACAAAACTTTTCGTCACTTTACCGATACATGAAAACAGCGATAATATAAGTTAATAAGTTATATACAACACTTTACATTGAAATATATTAACACGAAAATCTTTTCTTCTTCATTGTCGTTTATTTCACATGAATTATTCATTACTCCTCGAAAGGGTGAATATAAAGAACGCGAAGCAAATTTGGGCAGAAAAATCATGCGAGTCAATACAATAAAAAACGGAAAGAGGGTAAAGCCGTTGTGCAAACATTAAGACGTCGAATTATTAGTAGGCCCTCCCTCCGGCACTATCGGCAAATAAAAACACTTTATTCCAGGTCAATCTGCGAACGTCCCTAGCGAACATACGAATGAATCGAGAAAGGTTGGTCCTTTTTCGCATTGGCGTATCCATCGGAAGAGTATATATTTATAAGATTTGCGTACTTTACAAATGATAGACTTTATAATATTTTTTTCGAATGAATCATTGATTAATTGCGCGAATAATTCAAAGGGTTCAATAACCACCATTCTTTGTAGAAATCATCTCTCAAGAATAGAAGTGTCTCTTCGTACTAAACGAAGGGATAGGATTGACCTCTGTAAACCCCAATGGGTCAGTGGTAAACCCCTTTTTGAATGGTCTAAACCCCTATCAAAGGGGGGAATCGAGTGCTCATATGGAAATTAAAAGAGGGTTGTAATGATCGCGCTAACTATTCCTCGTTGCTCGCCCGGAGAAAAATATTGTAATAAAAGTTATAATTTATTATGTAATTTTCTAAAATAGTTTAACAAAATTTGTTTAATAAATTTTAAATAATCATAAAAATCTATAAAATGATAAAAAATTTCTTATAAGTTATTTAATTTTGATATTAAATTAATTTCAATATGCATAGAAATTACTAATCTGCAAAATAAAGTCGATTTTATTTTATTCAACAAATTAATAAATAAGGAACGTTTTTGTATTTCACGTCGACAAAATATCAGTAAAAGTCGTGACAGGAAAATGCAAGAGGATATTGCATCGCGCTGACCCTTCCGAATCTCGATCGGTCGCTTTTCTGTTAGAGCTGTCATTCGGAAAAGGTCCGTGATTAAACGCGATCTCCGTTAAAGCTAGTAATCCCACGACACGGGTCAAAATCCCAACGAGGAGAGCCCTTACTGGCGGTACCTATGCCGCTCTCGGTTTCCGCTGTTTGCTTTGGTGGCTTCATTACCTCTCAAAATATTTGCCTAACGTCACACGTCGGCTAGCGAACGGCCAGTGGATGTGATCCAGTACCAACTATTCTATGCGGGATGTACCGTTGAACCCCGCAAGTAAGGACATCTCCAAATTAATCAAGAAAACTATCAAACCGTTTTCTAGCTCGTTATCGTAGCGCGATTTTCCCAAACTCTGTTATGCAACATTAATAAGTTTACATTCACGGAGGAATGTGTTTTAATTTGTATAATAATTGAACAAACGAAACCTTAGTGAAACAAAATTTCTCTTGATTTCTTTTTTCGAGAATTAATTATTATATTAATTAGAAAAAAAAGCGGTCACTCACTTTTGGAACGTCTCGTCCCATATCCTGTAAAGATCGGCCACGCCATCCTTGAGGGCTGTGCAAATTAACGGTGCGGAGGCACCGAGATCGGGGATGAGCCGATTCGCGGAGCGGTTCAGCTCGTGCATCGCCGTCTTGCGCTCCTTCAGAACAGCCAGCTCGGCCTGCGAACATAAAATATACATTTTTAGTAGCTGGCTCGCTCGCCTAACTCAAACGAATTGCCCGCGGTGCAGGGGTAAACGCGCAGGGGTCGCTCGAGGGTGAAGGTGATGTATAAAGTGGCCACAGACTAAGAATCCGGCTCCGAGAACGGATACACGTGGGATCTAAGTGAGTTTTATCGCGTATCTACTGAAACGCATCGGATAACTTTCTCTTCCGCGTGTCGATCGATGCAGCATCAAATCCCGTCTTTCGAATTAATCGTCGCAAATGAAACAGATATCTCAATTTTGAAAAGAATCTACGATTCATCATCGAGTACTATTCTACTCGAGATATAAAAGATATATATATATAAAAGAATCAGCGTTTCGCGTTGGATCGATGTAAGATCGACTGCGGTGCAGCGCGAACATTGGTAGTTCCTTCGAAGAGAAGGAAATTACT
>VBVR01001965.1:0-25957 GCA_011638315.1 Tetramorium parvispinum
GTAATATGACTGCACTACCGCAAGCAATTTCGCATTACCGTAAGTGACAATGCGATGCATTCTTCGGATATATTTCAGTGCCGTAAAATTAACCGATGCATTGAAATAATGACTCTGCGGCGGTCAGGACGAAGCGGCGAGAGCAATAGAAATTTAACTGCAAGCCTTGCCGGCATGACGGACCGTAAAATTGCGTTCTCACGTGATTATTGCTCGGACCACTTACCGCAGCTGATGGAAATTATGGTATGTCTCGGCAGTTCGCGTGACGTTTTGCGGGCCGCGCAATGACTTAGGCGCGTACGCAAGTGAAATATGATGGCGGTGCTGTCGGGGTTATTAAAATGCGAGGAATCCTGATTCATTGCCCTTCGTCGAGATTTCAAGGCGATGAAGATAAAGATTGTTTCTGGTTTCTGGAAATGATAGATGTATTTGCTACCGCGCATAATACACACACATACGCATACGCATCCGCGTAGATATTAAAGTTTCTCAATAGGAATGAGACACGTTTTCAATTTTACCTCGCATTGTTTTTCATCGTCGCACATATCGTTGTAATCGCCAATCTCGGCAATGGTAAATTCAATCTTATCTTTGTATTGGACTAACTTTTACTTGGACTTGCCGTCGTTATTTCACAGTAATTCGTAGATCTTTCGGATACCATTCTGCCTGTCGGTATGATTTCAATCTTGAAGCATCAAAGACAGGCGCAATAAAGAATCACGCTAAACTTCAATGCTTTTTCTCTTTTTAATTTCATCCCCAATCCTAACTCATTACCCTCGTTTCTTCAACCATGCTCTTACCGGGCTCGCTTCGTGTTGATTATCGCAAGCACGCAAAGCGGTCGTTACGTTATCCTTGCTTCTCTTTACTACGGCCATTTTCGATCAGTACTCTTCTTCACGAAACTCAATTCCCGGCGAAATATTGGTCGGAAATTTCGCGACGACCAAGTGTCACTCATATTGCAGCAGCACGTGATCTTCTTTACTTTTTATTGTGGTCTTGTGCCATGAAAAAATTGAACGATTGACACATATTTGTACACTTTTAAGTAGCTTATCTTCGAGTAGTTATGGATATTGGAGACGAGTCACATTTCTGCCGGGGGAAGAAATCTGGCAACTTGAAAAGTTTCGCGATCGACAGTGACTGAAAATGAAAAGTCGGCGATATCAAACGTGATTTATGACGATAAGGACAATCTCGGCCCAATTTCCCACGCGCGACGTGCCTGAACTGCATATAATCTTCATGAATGCGTAATGACCCGTCGTGCGTCCTCTCTCGTGGCCCATTCAGGAAGGTCTCGTGTAATGGAGGGGAATAAAAACTAGGTGGTCCCTACGCGATAGCGCCGCGCCAATGGCGCTTTTTGCGTCGACGATGAAGCACTTCAGACTTCTCTTCGATCTACCGCCCTGAGGAGCTTAACGGTGGAAAATGCAGTCGACCGAGAATGTTTAGCACTCTCGATTCGAGACGACATTCGTACTGATTCAGTCTCTATAGTCGTCGTATTACAGATATATACCGCAACTCACATATAAAAGATATTAGCTATTGCGGCGGAGTGAATTGCCGCGTGAATTTTTAGTATTTTCAACGTGCGATAGAAAACTCATTAGGTAACGTATTGTAAAATCAACAGAATTTGTTTTGACAAGTGAAAGTGTTCGGCGAGTGAATCAGTGGAAAAAAAATATTGCGGATTAGGGAATGTTTGTCTATTTACTCTATCGTTTTCAATACCAAACATCAAATATTGTGTTTGCAAATACTGGCAAATATAATAATGTAAAAATATATGTTAACTTCCGTAACGAAAAGTGATTTTATTATTTTTTCATATCGCAGCGGATCGAAAAAAAAATATAAAAATTTCAACGAATATTTGCAGTTTCAAATATTCGTTCGTGCAATAGTAGTTTCGAGATAACGCGAAGGTCGGGTGCAATTCGTGGTGTGGTGGCAAATATGCAAGAGAGGATGATTCGGTGATAAATCTACCAGTAAAATAAAAATATAACGCGATAAATCAACGGACGCGTGCGTCACGCAAGTTTTATATACTTCATAAACATTCCTCGTGGTCATCATCGTTCGCCGCTTTGTGTTTGCGGTCGTGAGAAATGACGTCTTGTTCGACGTTGTGCGCTTTGCCGCGGAGCGCAGCGAAGTGATTAGACAGCGATTACTTTTGCGTCTCGATCGATTTCATGGCTCGTCTGGGGAACGTAGATCACAATTTCGAAAAATTTCGGCGACTCTCTTCTATCTCGACGTAATAAAGCGCAACTTCATTTGCATTAAATTTTTCAAATGCCGTTGTAAGCGGCACTTTTTATCGCGATACTGCAACACAGTGGCATTCGCTTAAAGTGTAACCGCTGTTTATGTGTGGTTTTTTTTCCAAGGGATGTGTACGCGTTGTCCGGCTTAATAAATCGTATTTGCGACCATTTGTAGCGCAATCCCTGTAATCGCGGGCTTCTTTTTGACATATGTTTCGCGCGGGACTAATAAATTGTGATTATATGTGCCGGTTCTCTCCGCCCATGTCGCTATCTTTTGTACATAATTTTATTAATATCGTAAAATTCATCGTTCCATACAATCTGTCAATACGAGAGAGCCGTGATATCAATTTTTTTTACAAAATTATTCAGTCTTCACGAAATGTTTTATTAAACATTGAAATTTAAGAAAAGCATCTCAATCACGCATCGGCAATCTGTCACTTCCGATGAGGAACCGAGACTTTTCAATATCATTAGAAAATTTATACGAGTTGGAGGACAGAACGTTGATTAAATCCGGGTTCCCAGCAGGGGGCTCGCGACTCTCTGACAAAATTGAAGGAGCGATCTCCAGCCGCTGCGAGTAATCGCGGAACGAGGTGGTCTCTGTGAAAGAAAAAGAAGATGGAACTTTATCAAGTCCTAGGAATCCACTGACAGCAACGGGAAAAGAAAGTAATGGAAGGGTACCGGTTCGCACTTTGGAGCTAAGGAGAGGGAGATAAAGGTTGACCGGTTTATCTTCGAAACAGGAAGGACGTTATCCTGCATCGAGAGAGAGAGAGAGAAAGAAAGTTTTTATTTCAAATTAAATTAAATCTTTATCGTCTGTCGTCTCCTGTTATTTCGAGTGACTCTTTTTATCCTCCGTAGCTTTCCGCGATTATCTCCATTAGTAATTAGATGATACTTTGAAATGAACTCTTTTCTATATTTGCTATTTTTCTGTGACTGTTATGTATGTTCTATTTCCAATTTGATTGGATTTAAAAAATTCAATATTCCGGCGCGATCGCCTCAGGAGTGGAGCGACGTATTTTTAAATATTTTTAAACATGAAAGAGAAGTACAAAATATTACATTGAAATGGAGATTAAAAGCGTAGGCGGGGCAGAAGAAAAATAACAGATCTCTTACTAAAACAAGAAAACCAAACTCGACGATTTATCCTGACATTGCTCAACGACGAGATCAACTCTACTTTCGGCCGCTAACGAAAATGTCGTTCCTCGCATCAGTTCTGCTTAAGAGCCTGGCAGGATGATAAAAACGAACTGGATTTTCCGAGACCTCTTTTCCTCCTTGCTCTTTTCTCCGTTACTCCATGCGGCGCCTGCGGTAGCAATAATTTGCAATTTTTGTGAAACGTATACGAAGCCGGAGGTAACGTCGGAATCGACTTTAGGAACAACACTCTAAAAGTTTCGTGGACCGTGATGATGCTGTTTGCCATAAAGTCGCAAGTTAACCGGCAGGTAACAAAGTTGCCAGTGTTCTAAATATGACGGCGAAGTGGTGCAACTTTGTTATATTGTTTTCTTTTAATGGTGCTATTAACTTTTCTACGCTAAAATATAGTTAAAAATACATATAGTATTTATAACAGTCACTTAACGTATCGTTAATTTAATGAGAATTCATTGTAATTATATATCAAGTTTTTTAAAAAAAAGTATATACTTTTCTATTTTATGGAATATTTGTAATTTAATTATAAAAATAAATGTGTAATAATTGTAAAAATAAAATATATAGATAGAATTGCGAAAAGAAAATTATTTTTTAATGAGAAATTAAATATGCATATAATGCTGAAGTTGTTTAAAATGATTAATTTGGTGTTAGTTGAAAATATGAATTACTTTATGGTCTAATCGTTTCTTCGCAAAATTCAAGTGCCGTCGCTTTCCAAGAATTAGAAGTAACGATCTCCGTGCTCTTTTCAGCGTCACGTGCCTCGTGAAATTTTAAGTCCAATGCGCGAAAGGAAAACGTCCGCCTTTACGGGCCGAAATCACGCGAACAAAAGTCCATCATCGACCGTAGAATCGTCGCTGAGAAAGCCCGGGACAGGAAATGATGTTCGTCTGCGATCGCTTGAAACTTCATGAAATTCTATTTCGAAGTTGGAACTACATTCGGTCCTGAGCCTCAGCTTTGCATAAAATGATAGCATCTATATCGCTAGGGATATCACGTTCCGCCAACATTTGATGACGTTTGATTATGAGATGATCAGATATTACTTTGTTTGTGAGTTTTGTGTTGACAATTTCCTCGATTCGATAATGAACTCATTCGTAGGATAATTAATATAAACATGATTTCGCTATTATATAATTCATGTTACGCTAGATATTTTATGACATTTATTGTACACTTGAAGTAATATAAACATAGATTTTATAAGTCTAAATTAAATTAATAAAATTGCAATACTTTTTCTAAACATGAAGAATATATTATTAATATCATACTTATGCAAATTCAGATAATTAATCTCTGGAAAACAAAAAGTGACTTTTGATGCAAACTCGATAGTTAGTGGACATAATTATAATTAATCTTATTCATGTTCAACTTGTGGGCAGAAAAATTAGCAGATTTCAAGAGTTTGTTTTAACATATTAACTTGTGTATCAGTAATATACATACATCATGTAGTTCATATTGTATCTTCCTCGCGTGCACACTTCGTTCAGAATCTGCAGTCATAAACTTTCTTCTGATCATTAATGAGAAAATAAACAGTTGCGAAACAGTGCAAGAAAGAAAATGTAATTAAAGCTGGTATGATAAGAAGCTGATATGATAAGAAGATGACATGAAAGAATTTATCGTCTTCTTCGTTGATACAGCCTAATATGGGAAAATAGAAAAATATGTAGATAAGCTCTTAAAATAAGAAAGCATTCCGAATACGACTTAAACTCGTGAGAATTTATCGGTGATATATTTTCGCACCATTCCAAAACCGTGTGATCGCTGGCGGGTTTTTTTGCAACGACAAACAGAGAAAACGGAGAGTTTTAGCTCGCGCGACGGTGCAGATAACCGAGCTGTGGCCAGACGAGGCTGGAATCTGGAGCATAAACCGCGTACGTGTATCTACGTCCGGTACCTTAAGGCGCTTTCCCGCGATGTTTTACGAGCAGTCGTGTGTCATTGCTACCGTCGCCCGGACAGTCTTTCCCTCACGTAACGTACGTACCACGTAACAGTGTTTCACGATCGTGTTTCGTAGCGTCTTCGGTTTACCGAGAAGGCGATGTATCAAGGAGGAACACTAGGGTTCAACTAAACGACGGCTTAAACCACCAAGAGGCTTATTCGGTCTGTTATCCATCACCTGAGTCAGGCGAAAAGTATTATGCAATCTCTAATGTTATTTATATTTCATACTTTTAGAAGAGTATTTTAGATTCCTGAATTGTTAAACAAAAATGAATAAGTTACAACTGTTACGCGATTGGCGTCAAAGAATTACAGACGGATATATATGAGCCATACTCTCTGGTGAATCCTGTCAAATGCACTCTGCGCATCGGGCAACACACTGATCGGGTCTGCTTAAGGGGAAAAGTGGATTTCGAAATGGCAGTGGGTGACATCGAGGGTGGCAAGAGGCGCGTTATTCTTCTCGGCATGCAGATCAGGCACGTACCAGGAAGCATTGTGCTCAGCCTTTATCTTCGCCGAGAAGGGTTTGGTCTTGAATATAAGATTCTCTAATACATTTTTATCGCAGATGAAGCGACCAGTATATATACCTGCGCGCATCGTGCTTCCTTTTCAGCAAAACATTTTGTCGTGATTTACACTCGATCGCGTAGAATCCCTTGTACTCTTGATGGTCAACATCATTTATGAGATATTGTACACTATTTTTTAATAAGAAACGAGTAAACGTTTATTCTGTCTATTGGAATATATTAGAAATTTTGCTCCTTTATATCTTTGCTGGTCTTCACTATATGAATAAAAATAATGAGATTTTTAAATTCATTTAATTACGCGAATATTTGCAGAATTAAATTAAATTTACTTTTATATTTATTATTAATATCTTTTGCTCATTAGGTACAATTTTTTCATGCATTTAATTTTTACTTGTGAATGTTAAATAACACCATTTCATCTTGTTAATCGCTTATTTGAAATGTCACAAGTTATATTGATTAAACAGATCGAATAATTAGTCGCTTGCGATTTACGTAAAATTAATTGCCAACCGGCGGGAAATAATAGTCATGAAAGTAATAAGTGTTGCGTAAAGGGTTGTTTTCGATTCATTATGCGTTATTTCTCTCTGATTATTGATCACTACTAATTATCAACTACGAAATCCGAACGGTGGAAACCAGATCTGTAAAGCAAAAGAAATCGTCTAAAAAGTGGCGAGACGGAGATAGCCCCGGGAAATTACAGCGGCGTGTTCCTAGTTGAATATCAATGTCCTCGGAAGTATAGGAGCGCCGTTCACTCGCAATTGCAGTAATCTCCTGGTAATTGCCTCCGCAACCGTATCCAGATATAGCTACAGTCAGAACGAAGTCTTGAATCTCTACTCGGAACTCGCAAAGGGCGAGTCCCCCTTCCGCTCTCTCATCAGTTCTGAAATCTGAAATGTTTGTTGAAGTTTTTGAGATTCTTATTTCGATAGATTTATTTTCGATACCTTGAGACGCGTGTACATAGCGTTCGTTTAATTAAACTTTCGATTGCAGCGGTAATTACTTGTCTGGATTTCTTAAGAATTTTTTAATAGAATTTGATAAAAATGAAAAGTTGGAGTGATTTTTTGAGTTATTTTAGATTTGAACAATAAGTTTCTCTACGGAATGTAAGCTGATTTTCGACATAAAGACTCGTCTAAAATCGTGGAAATCGTGTTGACATCACTGAAAGTCGCTGTCCAATTTGGCATGTGCATGGAAACTTGCACTTATATGAGACATCCAGACGAGGAACCGTGGTGGAGAAACTCTTAGACCAACTCTCATTGTTAGTCGGCAAACGTGTGCGCCAAGAAGCACAAGGAGTCAAGCCATAAGAGCGATGAAAGTTTCGATCAACTTAATTCCCGTAGCTGTTTAATCGATAATCCGAATAAACTGTCTTTGCACTTTATTCATTATTTATACGTTACCACTTTATTATATTTGTTCTATAAAAACTTTTTGAAACTTCCAATAAAACTTATAAATTAGATGTTGAAGTCAATTATTGCAAAATGAGAAAGTTTAATTTTGATACGAAAGATTTATACACGTTTTTTTTTTGCTAGCATAACTTTTTTGAACAATAAGTTCTGCGGAGAGAAATTCACAGCAAAAGATCGGGCTTTCCAAATGTCACGATAGCCAAAAAAATGAATGAAATATAGAAAAAAAAAGAAAGTACAAATAGCGTACGATCCTGTCTCGATACGTCGGACAAATTGACAAGCTATTATTTTACCATATACAAAGCAGCCATACTGCGGGAAAGCGATATACCCGAAATTCAAAGCGATATTGTGCACCATGTCTCGATATCATGTGCATCGGCACGGCACACACACTCGGAAGTTTCATTTCCCGATTAAAACCAACGCGATAACGGAGCACGCGATTCTTCTTACCATCGTCTGCTCGATGGAGAAAGCTCTCTCTCTCTCTCTCTCTTTCTCGATAAGCCCTTCTAAACAATGGGGATATGAATAATCTCCGGACAATTCTCTTTACTACCTCTAACACCAGCGTATGCACAACCGATATTCGCCAATAAATCACGCAAACGAGAGTCGTAGCCTCTTCGTGTGTCGCTTTCGCACAAAAGCGCCGCGGAAGTACAAGCGATCCGGGCGATGTCTCCTGCGGGTCTGTTCCGTAACATCTTGTGTTACATCTCCGCTGACATGATTTACATTATTCCGTAATACACTTGTCTCGAAGATTGTATTTCGTAAGTTACGTTCGCCTTTCGTGCATCGTGCACCTGATCCTCGGAAGTCTTTGAAAATATAACTAAAAAGGTCAACGATTCACGTAGAGGAAGGAAGTGAAATCGGTCTCGATCAAACTTCTCGATTAAAAGCGCCCTTTATATCCGCAAAATACGGATATAATACTGCGCGGATCGCAGAATCATTTTTTTTTTCATAAATCCTTCCTCCCTCTCGGAAAGAGAGCGCGTTAGAGAGCGCAATAAACGACGCCGCTCTTACATTTACTTGTAGCAGCAAATGGGAATGAAACTACTGCGTTATCGTACACGTGCCGATGACTACGCTACTCGTATTGGCGATCGAGCGGACGCATGCCTGACCTGTCCGGGTTGGCTTTACGAGGCGGCTTTGTCGTGCCGAAGATAATCCGGGTATTGTCGGCCTGTTGATGTCCGCGGTGCTGGACTGCGCCGGCATCATTGTCGTGCGTTGCCTTTGTGCTCAACCGGCGATTTTAAGCCGGTTATGACGCCGTGCTTGCCGTCTCGCTGACGCGTGGAGAATACCGCCGATTCCGCGTGCACACGATCGCGCACACCTACAGGACAGTGCATTCGACGTCGTGAAAAGACCGCTGTGATTGTGCGACTCAATTATCGTCCCGCGACGGAACGTTTCCTGTCTCTAAAGCTGCTTTTTTTTTTCTTAATAAATCATGAAAGGAAGATCTTATGTAGCCGAGTGTAACCAAATCTCGATGGTAAAAATTTGTCGCGTTAATCATATTTGAAAAAATGAGGAAATTTTTATTGAGATTCGTTATAAGGAGATTTTGATCAAGGCAAAAAGTGCGGCCAAATAGCCGTAGGTGATATTCTTCAATTTTGTTTTCACTCACGTTATTTTTCTATTAATTTTGTGATAAAATTCAAGATAATGAATATCTTACAAATATATAAGAATACATTATAAAATTTACATATTTACTCTACTCTATAAAATTTATATATTTACTGTACTTTACTTATTGTTTTTAATTTTATCACAAAATTAATTGAGAAATCGAGTGAAGAAAAATATACAGTATAGATACAGTAAAAATATATAGATGTATAGTGATATCATATATAGATATCACTGTATCTGATATCTGATAGCCAAAAACTGTACAGTAATCGGTCAAATAACAACAAATCGGATTAAAAATTTTTATATGCGATACCGAGGTTTCCTTCGGAATCGGATCTCTTGATTGTCCACGCATCGCCGGTCGATGGAATATTTTGCGGCACTTGACGGCTCTCGAAGCGCCTTTCAACGCGCATATCGTCGAGTGGCGCGCGCGATGAACAACATGGTGATTTTCACACAATCGTTCCCGGAACACGAGCGCCTATCGCCGATCACTGACATTAGTAGGCCGTGAATCAATTTGATAAACCGTTCGCACGTGTTCCGGCCGATTTAGTTTATCGCTGCGTATAATCGCGCTTTCGCCGATCGCGGCCCAGCGCACAGAACGCTCGCTTTTCACCACACAGGGATTACGTGATCCCGACGGTAATGCCCGGTCCGTTTATACCTTGCATCTAATATAGCGTAAGTATCGGGAATAACGTCCATTTACGTCCATCTCGAAAGCTCTCTCATTTCGTTACTGGAATTTATAAGCATGCATGTCTGCCTTCTGTTTCCAGACTAACAAAAATCCGATCTCGGTATTCTAAAATGCATCGCTAATATTCTTGTTACGATTAATACCTGGAAGAAAATAACTCAATGCATTTTATGATGAAAATTAATTACAACCATCTCCCGACGTTCATTATTAATATAACAAATAAATAGGATTGAAACAAGCATATCTCAATGGAAATCTTCCATAAATATAGAATCCGTATCTTCAAGCAGATTTGTAAAAGAGATAACGCAAAATTCGTCTCTATTCGTCACGCGTTTCTCTTCCTTTTTTAAGGAATAAATTTACTTTTCGATATATTTATTTATTCTTGAATAAATTTGACACATATATCCTTTATCTCCTCTCTTCGGTAAACGTTCAATCATCTGCCTGCTGTTCGCTCGCGGTGAATTCAAGCCGTCCACAAATCCGCACCGGAACTCCAAATATATCCAGAATCCGGCGCCGAGCGGGAAACCTTTGTAGCCGGTTCGGTTGAACCAACTTTTCCCCGCCGCAAGTAAATACGTCTACGACGTTTGCGACCACAATCGGCCTCTGTATATCTACACACACGTACATCCCTACGTACGTACATCTACCTGTACCCCATTCCGTGAATCTGCCCGCTCGCCGAAAAAGAGATTACGGCTTATATATATGTACATATACACATATATACACACACACACATATATATATATATATCTAAACACTCGCTCGTGCACACGTGGGTGCGCGTGTGTAAGTATATATTCAAAGCGCGCGGCGTATCGAAATTTTTCCGCGTAAGCGGATTAACCGCCGACGGAAAAGGCGAAATATATACCCGCGGCTCCCCCGCTTCTATACGACCGTATAGCGAATGGGATCCCATTCAATCCCGTGTGGAATTCGAGCCCTGCGCAATCTGAAATGCGATCGAACGTCGGAAGCTTAATATCTTTTGCCACCCTACTTCTTGTCCGTGTCCTACCATTTCTCTCTCTTTCTCTCTCTCTCTTTCTTTTTCCATGTGTGGATCTCCTCGAAAAATGGATAAGCCGTATATAAGAGAGAAAGAAGAATCGAGAAAAAGAGCACTGGGATCTGCCGAGGAGGGGGAGCAGATTAGAAATTTTTTTCTATTAGGGGTTTGGTGTTTTAGGGTTAAGCTCAAGATTTAGCTCTCAGCTACGAAATTGTTTTTACGGTAAATATACTTTTTCTTGTAGCAATCATACAAATATTTCTAGTTACATCGATCGCGCGTATTTTTTGTACTGCTGAGAGAAAGACACGGAAAGAAGAGACTGAATAGATCAGTTGCCAGTTAAAACCTTCGATTTATTCTGAAGATTTTTACTTCTCTTCTCTTTATTCTGCTTAAGATTGAGAATTGTAAATCACGCATTTTGTGGAAAAAGTTCAGAGAAATCAACGAGAAAAAGCTGTTCGAGTACAGCGCATCGTCTCGAAAAAAATACACGACGCATATTTTAACGCTGCGAGAATCCTCGCAACTTCGCAGTAGATTGAAATTCCTATTCTGCGAAAGATGCTACAGCTGTTGTGTAGTCTGCCTCCACACATAAAAGTTCTCGAATAGGGTCCCTCTCTTATAATAATTTTTGGGAGGAATGCGGTAATTATACAGTGCGCATGAAAACTCGCGAAAATTCCGGCAGAATGTTGGAATGAAGTTTTGCCGTGGTTGCGCATAAAAAATAATTTGTAGTAAATAGGGGCTTTTACATTTTTTCTCGGGCGAAGGGTTAAAAATGAGGTTCACGAACTCGAGGCTACTTGGTCGTTTTGCGCGCAAACGCGGGTTGTCCACAACTCTTTTCTTGGAGAGGACCCACGAAAACCGCCGGCGGCAGTCCGCAGGTGCAATTAGATGCGGCAATAAGATAGCCATTAATAGCAGCCACGACGTCGCGTAATTATAGTGATCGTACAGAGTAAAGTCATAACCGCGCCAAAGCCGGTTCGTCGAAAGTTACGCTGCCAGGGCGGCCAGAGGGATCTCGTCGCGTACAAAAGATCGCCGCACTAACACATCGTCCGAAGTCACAATTGTTCACAAACAAAGATACAGTATACGCGCAATACGCTTATGTATATTTCTGTTTTTTTATCAGGCAATATCTCAATGTAAAATCAAACGTTTTTTTTTTTTGAGGATTATACTTCGCTCTATGTTGTATGATACAACAATCTCTGCATATGTGTACTTGTTTTTTTTTTTTTCTATATAATACATACGAAAATGTGCATTAACATACTCCAATACGAGCATCCGTTCGACCTAACGAACTGCTTAGCCGTGCTCCCGTTTTCCAACCGTGTGCTCGACAAACTCTGAAAATTCGTCGTTTCAACATCAAGCCATGGAAATCAAGCGAGCTTAAATTAGAACGTTTGCACGATTCTGCGAAATTTTGTTCATGATATCCGTGGAAGCGGCGGTTGTTCGCCGGTGAAATGTCAAGCAATTTTTCGCGCATGAAAGTTATGTCACCTCTCCTTTTTTCTCGTCGAAGTAGTCTCCCGTCGCGAAAAAAAAGATCGGCTCCGCTCTTTTGGTCGGCCTTTCCTATCTAAAGATATTCCGTTGCTGCGTCATATTATTTATTGTACGTACGAAATTCTTTTCAAAGCCGAGAGTCTCGAAAGACTCTTCTCCATTTTCCGGCCGCGTTATTGAATTCGTTCTTGTGCACTCCACGAGAAAACACGCGCACGCTCTGCCGAGCGTGTATGGAAAAACGCACAGGCGTGTCTTCCATCTCGCGCTTGGTTATCAAACATTCCGGAACGTCGACGAGCTCCGAATCCATTTTGCATCGCATCTACTTCTCGATATAATCATTCTATTGTTTGAGGGAAATATAAAAATTTTAACAACGTTACATCTTGCGCGATAATATGAAGAAATAATATATATAAAAAAAAAACAAGATCGATATTACATTGCAGATTCCGAGCTGAGCGCGAGGGACGCGCTGCGCGATAAATTTTTCAAAAACAGCAGAGCAACCCGGAGAATCCTTTGCCGCTAGCCAGTCAAGTTTTCATAATTCCCGGCAGCTCTTCCTTCCGCGATAAATCCTAAAGAAGAGTCCCGGGCTCTCTCGTGCTACTGAAAAGAATAGTCGTTCGCGAGGGGGTCGTTTCCTGTCCTCTCACGAAAAAGATAATGCTGCTTTAGCTCCGGAACACCCGGGCAGCCGCGTTGGGGGTGTTTCATTACTTTTTCGCGGCTCATTGTTCCAAAGCAGCGTGGAAAACGCGTCCGGCCGTGCCCCGCTTTCTCTCATTCGCGGCGGCCGGCCGCTTACGTCTCTGTGATATAATTCAAAACCCGAGTTTAATCCAGCTTCCTAGGGACTGGTAGCCGACTGGACAAAGTTATTAGTCGCATCGACGCGCACGGCGAACTCACGACTCGCATTCAACGTCTGGGATTAGCCGCTTTGTATGCCGAATCTGGCTCCTGCTAACTCGGCGCGATGTAACAATGAAATTTCGCTGGTGCTGAAGCTGGAAATCCGAAGGAATGCGACTCACCCGGGGAATTGGGCTAATTCTCGAAGCGCGAAACCCGATATGGCTGCTACCGTCAAAGTGGCACGGCGATATAACTATGCCGATCTAGAAAGGAATCTACCCCTCGACTCTACGTCGCAACTTCGTATCTCCGTATCGTGATTGATCTTTCGGCGGTTTACGCAAACGAGGTTTCTTCTTCAATGGCGATCGAGCGTCATCTGTCACGCTACCGATTTTTCCTCGACCGTGAGTTTAAATAGAGAGGTTTCCGCTTTATCGCAGACATCGGGCTCTCCCCAACATCTCAAATTTGAGAAGGGCGGAATACGATTCACGGGCAATACGTCCCTCGGGCCGGTTGCTTTGCATTTTCCCCGGCTGCACGTTCGCCAACGGAGCACGAAGGAAAACAGGAATGAGGGGAGAAGGGGCTGGTATTCCGATATCTTCCATTTTGTTTCCAATGGAGAGATTGCAATAAGAGGAGTCGCCGTCGCTCCTTTTCCAGGTAAGCAAGTACGTCGCGGTACGCGACCGTGCTTCCGCGAGAGCACGAGGCTAACGGAAGACATACGGGAAGATGCGGGATGCCTGCGAGAGATCACGGCGAGTCACTCTAATCGAATGTAAATGTTGCGGAAAACCGAAGCTCCTTATCCGGTTCGGAACCGCTTGAGAGCGACATCGCGGTCTCTGAACAATTTCGTCGACAAGTAAGAGGCAAATGTGCTATGCATGAACGCAATCCAGAATCAAACTGAGAAATCGCGATTCTCTCGATCATTTCACCAGAATCATTTAATGTGTTGCATCTATCGTGTATATTTTGCAGTGAAATATAGAAGAAAAAATATCATATTCGAACTCTCTTATGATATAAAATATCTTTAGATAATTTTTACAAAAGATTATTGATTGAAAATATCTTTAGATAATTTTTACAAAAGATTATTGATGAAGACATTTCTTTTGTATTTGTTAAAAAAAAAAAACTATCGATAGCCTGTATCATAAAGGTTTTATAATACGTCTATTATTTCCTCTATCTTTTTCTTTCGAAAGGCTAATTCTGATTATAATAATAGATGAAAAGTCTTCCCCAAGGAATCTCATTGAATTAGCTAGGTTGCAATTGCCCAACGTGTCCTGCATTGCTGCTCTAATTCTCCCTTTGCCCTTCGCGCCATAGGCGTTGTTCTACAGTAAACATCATCCCATCGGAAACCGCAAACATTTACTCCTACGGGATACCTACCTTGCGTCTCTTCTACTTGTCGCCCTTAGTCTGTGCTTTTACATCTGTGCTACTTTGTATCTGTGAAAACCTGTTAATATCGCACACATTGAAAATTATTTTGTTTTTATTATACATTCTGCTTTGAATCTCTGAAATAAATAAAAAAGTTGATATTTTTAAAATATTTGAGATATATTTTTTTGTTTACAAAACATATAAACTTGATTACAAGGAATAGAAAGAAAATTAAATATCAAGCTTGTGGTAAACAACATAATAGTACTCGTTTGTAATTGGTTTGAATGAAAAAAGTAATTATACATGTTTGTTCATTTATATGTGTACATATGCATGCGGTTATAAAATATGATACAGTAAAGAGAAAGAAAGCTACAGTGTTCTATATACTTACAATATACTGCAATATTTTTTACGATCGTCAATCATTTTGATAGCATCATATTTTTACAACGAATAAAATTTCCATCATTCCTCCGAGTTCCGTTATATTTAAATATTTTATTTTTATGTCTAACTGGAACCCAAACTGCATATGAAAAATGCGAGAATTCACGAATGAAAGATTCTTAAAAAAAAATAGCTGGAAATATAGACGCATAGGTGTTTTCGGCGCATAGTGTCACTTTTTTATTTATGATGTTTTTAATTTCTCCTCTATCAATATTTTGATAGTATCTTTTGACAGAGCCTCCATGCAACTTGCTTTTTGATTTTTTGCCCTTACATCTTTTTTACATAAGCTTTTTTCATTGTTTTTTTCAATATTTAAAAATAATAAATCATATATTACAATAATATACCTGATATTTTCAGTAAAAAAATATAACCAAGAAACATGCAGAATATTTAATAAAAAAATAATTGGCAGAACGTCCACGCGTACATGTGTTTGTGTGTTTGTGAAATACAGAGTTTTAACTTTAAATCAGTCATAATTTGTTTGAAAAAAACTTGTTTCTTTATATATTAATGTTATATGGAGTTTCACTGTATACAATTTATTTTTCACGTGAGAAAGTTTACGAGAACCCTACATATGGCAGAGTAATATAACGGTAGATAATCTTATCAGCAGATCGTGATCGAGTAAATATCGTCTAAGGAAAAGCGTTTATGATCTTGCTTACGGCTGGCCATCAGACATCACTTATCACGTTAGGATCGTCCAGGCGGATTTATGCCCTTGAGCAAGTTAAAAATATTATATGTCACTGCCAGAAATTAATAGCAGACATAAAATTTCCAGTTTCCACTAAATGTTAAAGCGCTCAACGTTAAAATACTAACTCCCTCTTGACACTTCCGCTCTTTGATCGATCAATTGAGATCTGGAGCGCAATAATCATAGAGGAAAGGAATCTAATCGAGACGTTTAATTCCGTGCCACAGTAGAATCTTCAATTCGTGTACGTGAACCGACTCTGACGAGTTAATGTCGCCTTGCAATCGATTCTGTTCCTCCGGGAAGATCCAAGACGCTTAATTGGAACTAGCGCTTCTTCGAGATAATCAGAGGAAGAGGGTTTCGTGAGGCAGGCAAGAGTGAAAATCTCCGCTTTAAAGAGATATCTGCAGTGCGGAAATTTATCTTACTCTTGAAGTATATAAATAAAGACATTATTATTCATAGAGTTTCCAATCGCATCGTGATAACGGGAAATCCAGTTTAATGCCTTCTGCCTTTTCATAGATTCCTTTCAAATAAAGTTTTGCGGGACAAGACGGACCAAAGGGACCCTTACTATCTTTGTACATCGCGATTCATCGCGATTCATCTGCTGTAACACTTCAAATATTCGATGTCCTCGCCTTTAGTTTTTATATCATGATAAAACTGTGAAAGCCGTGTAAGCGCGTTTCATCACGCCGTCCAAACGAACGCCATTAATCTTTCGCAAGCTTGAGATGAAAGGTGCGACACACAGTTTGGATTTTTTGATATTATTGTACAGTAATTAATTCTGTCATCAATTAAAATATACTAAATATACTAAATATATAATCTATATAAAATATATATGTATTTATTGTATTGCAATTATTCAGATTTGTTCGCATGAGAAATTAGCTTTTATCTTTGTTTCTCAAATTACGTTAAATTACAAGAAAAAACCGCATGATATACCTATATAAAAATCTTTTTTTTTTTACCGACATGAATATCGGATTTGGTATTTGAAATGTATTTGGTAGCAAGATCCAGTTATCCCATACATCGGTTCCAATAAAGCAACCGGAGAACAGGGCCTGTAGGCGGCCGTTCTACTAATTGAGAGATCGTGGAGCTGAATTCACGTTACCCACCGGAGAACCAACTAAATCAACCGAATCGATCGACACGAGAAGCGATGTTCGCGTCGAGTTTTTGCACTCTTCCTCGCAGGAGTCAGCATTTCACAGCGGGGCGGTGAAAGAGGGAGCGAGAGGAGGGGGGGGAGACGATGTCGTTTGGTGGATGCCCATTGTCCTGCGGGAGCATTTACATTACACCTGAAAATTGACTCGTGGTCGAAGTCACGATTTCGTTTCCACCTCGTACTACCTGGGTCCCCTTTCTTCAGCCAGCGGTTTCGGTCCTCGGATTCATGGGGACTGGAGGATCCGAGGAGAAAGGACAAGTAGATACGAAAGAAAGAGGGACGAAGTGAGGCGAGAAGAAGAAGAAAGGAGAGATTCTTGTTCCGCGATATAGGAGAGGGCTACGAACCCAGCCGTCTATTTGTTATTGTAATCTGCATCACTATGGATGAGACACGGGTAATGGGATCTTGGGATTTACCGGGCGAACACGACGAGGCGGTGGGAGAAAGGAACCCTCTCTGTTCGGCACTTCGTAAACGGCACGCGAGTGCTTTCGACCAGTGTTTGAGATATCGCCGTTTGAGAGATCACATTGTAATATTTAACGCGTCGAAAGGAAATAATTTACGGCGTTTGCGTAACGTCTGCTTTTTCGTGTTACTTAATGTAATTTACCTTGGAATTACTGATGAACAGTTTCGGAGTAAACGTAATCGGCTTATTTGCAATAGCGATTTATGAGGGCATGACTCGCTGATAGAAACAGGACGTGTAATACAGAAATTGCAGTATCCCGGAATTGAGCCGATGTTTAAATTTAGAGCTCCCCCGAGGAAAGAGTTTTGCATGGTCTAACGGGAATACCTCATACGATCAATGTTATTGTATAAATGTTGTAACATTTCTTCCTGCGACTTTCTTGACTCTCACATGTATTAATTCTCGGCGTAAACATTATTCAAAGCGTGCGCCAAGTCACGATGTACTACATAACACATTTGTTTACATTTTTGTAATTTTAACGTTATGTTAATAAGGATTTTGTTCACGATAATTTCCTGTTTCGCAACTATAATACACCCAAAAAAAAGTATTTTATGTTTAAAGTGATTTTTCCTATAATCTCATATTCTAAGCTTACTATTTTACAGCAAATATATTCTTCCTTTAATAAAGTGAAAAATACTTTTTTTTCTCTTAAACACTCTTATATTTATACCATTTTTCTCTTGATTTCAGAGGAATCCTTTTGAAATATAATATACGAGTAAAATTCTTTAAGATTTAGAGGATTCCACGCATGTCAAAATTTTTTTTTTTAGGTTTAGAGAAGATGGATGAATATTTCGATCAACCCTTATCGATCAAAAAGTATATCATATTAAAATGTAGCGCGTGTAATGTTTTTAATTAGAATTTAAGCTTTAATTCACCATTTATTTTGGAAAAAAAAAACTTAATATGAATTGTATGAAATATTCTATGTGCGTGAGCGATGAATCTCCAGAGGTGCCGGCGCGTTGGCAGCGTCTTATAGCAGCCGGTGAAACTGCGCCCCTATTTCATTTCAATGGAACTTCTGTTATCATAAATCATGATTTATCACCATCGCGTATAGATTGTGCGCCATCAGCCAGTCATGTCCCGAGTGTTGGTTTTGCCGAGACTACCACCATTGGGCATCAGTTCGCCACTTGGAAATAGCCTTTCGTTGTCCAGCCTCTCGAGACGTTTCCTAATGATATCGCCGATCACGCGTTTAGATCGCCATCAGTAGCATAATGCTCGTTTGTAAAACTTAGATGAGCAAATTGAAAATATGTACCCGTGCGAGCTTTTTTCATTAACAAAGATTTTACCTTCGAACAACATTTTCCACTATCCCTCGCGTTTCCTCTCGACTGCAGCAGATTGCGTTTGCGCATAATTATTAAATCTAATATCCTACCGTCGTATGAATTATCTGATTGCATTAGCCAGGTACTCGTCCTACATTACCTTTATAGAGCGGCGCGCTTGGTTTAAAATCTTAAAAGCACCGGCAGGTATTTACGGGTAGGTAGTCTGCTCCTGATAACGCGTTGAGCTAAAGCTACTCTCGTTTACGATCTACACCATGTACGCTATGAACGCTGTAGATACAAGCTTGTTCGACATGTACACAAGAATCGATCGTATTATTGGCCGCCGTCGGTACGGCATATTGGCGTTTTAGGGAAACAGCGCACCTACTTTTCTAAATATCGCACTACATAAATCGATGTCGGCAAGATTAATGCTGTAATACCCTCGAAGAAGATAACGGATTAAATTCGCGGCAAATTCGCGCTTGTATACTTACTCGTCATCTCGTCATCCGATCTCGGTCTCTCCGATGCGAAGGCTCGGAGTTGCCGACATTATTATAAATTTCTCGCAACCCTGCTGGAACTGGAAAGATTCTGTTTACAACATTTGCTATACATTGCGAAATCTCGATGCTCACGATGGGAGATTGGTTATTAGAGAAAACCTACCGTGAGACACGTTCGGTGCACATTACAGCGCGTAGATACAAGCGTCGTTAAGCGTGTACTCGGCCGTGATATCGCGCCCCGTTGAGCTTCGGCATGTTGCGCTCTGCTACATAGAATTTAATAGTAGTGGCACGTTGTTTCGACAATCGTCGCCGACCGATGTAGTCCCGGTTAGTGCGACGGTCACCTGACGTCGTTGCTGCGGGGGGGTCATCGGGTGCTCCGTGAGAATCGTCACAACTGGTAACAGCCCCTGTGTGAAAAGTTATCCAACGTTTTCTCGCTAAAAACAAAATGTTATGGAATTTTGTCACGCGAATCCAGAATAAACGATATGGGCACGGCACACTCGACCTCGATCTGCATCGAAGAGCCGCGACACGACACATCCGCGCGGGTCTCTTCGGCAAGAATGTCTGATGCGGCGCGTCGATACGGACCCCTTTATGGAGGCGCATACTTTTTCAACGATCACCTTGCATAAATCAAGGGTAAAATCAATTTCGCGTTTTCCCCGGGGGCCGTGGCCCGTTATTCGGGCGAGAGTGTGCGCGGAAGAGCGCAACCGGGCCGGGGGTTAAGCTATACATGCCATTTCGCATCGCCGGTATACCGACATCAGCCGACATCACCGGCGGTATAAAGAGGCTATTTGCGTTGATGAACGCGGTGGCCCTGGGCCACGGCAAGATAGATCTCTTTCGCGTGATGTGTTTGTCGAACCCCCGTCATACGTTCGGTCGCCGCGGTTCTTTATGTACCACATACAGTGATACCGCAATACATAATACATAATGCGCGTCATAAATCTCAGATGTCCCATAATGCCTTATGTAATTATTATCACGCAAACATCTTGCGTGATCGTGTTTCAGTCTCGCTATTGTTTAACCCTCTCCGTTCTGCCACTCAGACCGCAGACGGATGCGTACACTTTAATGTGAATGTCTCTCAAACCTGAGCGTAGAATTACGTTCTATTAGCATTGCTAAGCGACCGACGATACAAACGATGATATCTGACACGGAGAGATGTTCTTTATTTTTATATAATGACGGCGTTGACACAGAAAATGTAGCGTCTAACTAATATGTGTACACAGTAAAAAACTTTTTGTATATGTATTAAAATAAAGTAAGTGCATGAATTCCTGGTGACATATTTTATATGTTAAAGTGAATAGATTAATTACTTTTCTTTTTATGACAGTTATCATGTGTTAAATTGACATAATTCTTATGTTATTCAGTTATGTTATCATGAAACGATCAAAATAAAAAAATAGATACTTCTCTCAAATAACATTTTATCCTAGTTATATTTACATTTATATTTAACACATTATACATATGTCAATTTAATATAAACTTTGATTTCTGACAGCGTTTCAAATGTTAAATTTTTGTGTTAGTTTTTTACATATATTATTTTTATTACTTTTTAACTCATTTGCTTTATGCTAAATGATGACACAAAAATTTGAGTGGATTAGTTGGGACATGTGAAATGTGTTAAATTTAATACAAAATTTTTTACTGTGTATATAAATCTAGCATTTTTTATAAAAGAGAACCGAAGAGAAAGATATTTACTCAATACTTTTTTACGGTATGAAAAATCTGAGTAAAATATGTTCAAATTAAAAAATACAATTTATTGCTATTTTGTATCAATTATCGAATGATAGAAGTGTCTAATTCTTCCTTGTTACACACGCTTGTATCGTTTATGATTTATTCATCTGTCGTATCGTACATCATTACGATTTCCTCGGATGATTCTGCCGATATTCGTCGCACGTTTCTCACCAGTGCCGCTGGCCACACAGCATGTGACGCAAAGAGACATAAATTAGTATTGTGTCGCCGCGTATATGTACTATACTATCAGTATGCGTTATCCGCGGCGTACATGTAGCACTGGAATACGTCATAATTTAATCCCTAATCGGATAGCTGAGAGAGTACCATAAGTGATCATGAGTGGCCACGAAATGGTTTTCGATCTTCCTTGTTACAGTTTAATCTAAAATCAATGCCTCGCCCGCGTTATCTGTACTTCATCACGTTACTCTGTCCAGAGCGTTTTCCTATTTTTATTAGTGATATTTCTATTCTATAATCTTCTATTCTATAATCTTCTGATAAATGATTAAGCGACTAAAGACTCTCAATATTAAAATTAAAGAGTAACAAGAGGGAAAAAGTGAGCTGTAAAAGTCAAACGCGTTAGTGATGCGTGAATTAACGCTATGTAATATTTAATTACCAATTTAATACAAATTACAAATCATACATATCAACTTCACCCTGATTGTGAGTTATCTTCAGCGATATAGATGAATTAAATAATCTCAATCTCTTTGACGAGCATAAGATAAATGTTTAAGAATTGAATATTTGAAGTATAATTTTCAAGAGGAAATATATAGAAAAATTCTGCTAAAATAGTCAAAATCTGCAAAATATTCGAACTAAAAATGAAAGTTGGAACTAATCAAAGAAAATTGAAATCTACTCACCAAGCCAAATACAAAGAAGACGAGACTGACAATTTAATCCTCGAGAGAAACATTGAAAACTGTGGTATTTCTCTTTTTTTTTACAGACATGAAATGTGTATGTTTTGTACACATACAAAATCACGTAAATTAATTAAACAAGTATACTATAGAGAACGGTCGGCAGCATTAATTTGTTTACGCCACAAACATAATCACAGAAGAGAGACATTTTATAATCGCTCTGAGGTGAGAGTGTGAAAGAGATCTAAAGAGGTCGGAGAACGGTCTTCAAAACTAAAGTTTTCTCGTTCTATTGAGTGTGCGCCCGGAAAACCACAAACATAAAATACTGCCAATCTTTCTCAGGTCGCTCTTAACTGCACGCCATTTCACGCGAATGATATTCTTATGGCTGTTTTATTTTCACATAATTTGAGTTACTTTTACCATACTTTTCCGCTGTCCATTTACAAATTAATTATCGTGTTCGACGAGGATCGTTAATGAAAAATATTCTAATTTACAATATATAACATGCCAAATTATATACAGTTTTTTTTAAATTTCTTGTTATATGATTGTTTAAACTTGTGCAATTATTTGTGAATTAAGACATTCCATACAAATAGCATTTAGAATATACATTGTACAAAGCAATATATCATACGAACCTATCTAATATAAACTTTATAACTTGAGAAAGGCTGAGAAAATCGCAAATGTTGCGTTAAATGTCATTATTTCTCCTTTCTTCTAATTGCGAATGATATTATCTTTCCTTTCCTTTTATTTTTACGCACTTCTGCCTACTTGACGTTTTCCCCTGTACCGTTGTCCTTCCAATCTCTACGTTGGCTCAGCTCCGGATTAATTAACGCCGAAACGCGCAAAGGGCACATTTTAATTCCTCTCGTTTTAATTACGAGAAGGGCGTACGTAATTCGGACAAGGAATAATACTACGCAGCTGCTTGAGAGGAAGTTTCGCCAAACACCCCCCCCCCGTCGGCGTGATTTCTTTGTCGATAGTTTCGACTGCTAAGATTTTCGCTAGTTTGCTCTCTCCAACTTGCACGTTGTGTTTCACGAAATACCCATCTTAATCCCGACCTCAAGAAATGACACTTCGCGGGAGTTCCTCTATAAATTTCGGTTACGTTCGTGGGCCAACGTTTTGCTCGGTAATCCGCGAAATATTTTCTTCCAGGGGATACAACGTCATAGTTATTTGTCGAGTCCGCAGTTCACTGCCGCTGTCAAACCGTAAAAAGAGTCGTTATGTTACTTGATATACCGTACGACGCTTCAGTTCCTGTAATCTTGCTATTTCCGCGCTTGAAAATTATTCCTGAGGACGATGTCCGATGGGAATTTACTTGGAAAAGTTACCTCGCATCCTTATTTAAATTACATCGTTCCAATGCATTGAGATATTAGGTTTGGGGTTTATCGTGTTTTATTTCCATTAATTTTAACCATCGAGCATGCAGTGAATATAGTAATAATAATTTGCAACGAAAAATTTATAAAAAGGACATTGAATGTCTCTCTCCGATGTAACTTTGACCGTACAATGTACTTAAAGCGAGTAAAATAAATGTCGCTAAAAATTATGAACAAGGAGATGTAATTTTCTTCGCTTCGAACTCATCTCGCGCATTGACCGCGACTTTTACGTCCGCATTGCGAGATTTCAAGAGAAAGATCTACAAAATTTACGTCCAAATTACTCCCTTCATCGTTGAACGAGTGAGGTGCAAACAGCCGTAAAACTCCGACTATTCAATTACAGCCACGCTTGTGCCTTCAAGTCACCATTACCGCCGACCGGCGGCACCATTGTCGGCGAGTGGTAAATTTCGTTTCGCATCCCCAGCAGGGGCGAAACGCGTTCGGAGTAAATGCAGCCGGGCGATGCAGGCAACGTCGTTTAAAACATCATTAAACAGGGTGACGCTGAAAGGCGGTTCGTGGCTGGTCCCACGGCACCGCACAGCAAGCGCCGTGCCGCGCTGCGTCGCATCGCACCGCACCGCACCGCACCGCATCGTACCGCCATGAATCATTCATTATCATTATCGGCCGATTCGCTAATTGATTTATTCGATTAAACGAGGATAATGACCGACCCGCAGGATTTACAGTTGGCCGACTTTATCGTTTATTTATCATAGGGTATCCGTTTCGCCATAGCGGCCGGATAACATGTCGGAAATATCCGTCGATTTGGTATCCGATGCGGAAGAGAATGCCGATCGGTTCGCTGCCGATGCGCAGTAGAATAATATCGAGGATTAAATGTAGGATTAAGAGTTTCCTAAGAGTAATAATGAATCTTGCGATTCTACCATCGAGAGGGATTGAGTCTAGTTACCCTCTTAAGTTTTCTCGAAACTTGAGAGAGTATTAATCATTTGTCCAGTTTAATATGTGTTACTTTAGAAGAGACATTGCTCATTACTTGTTATATAAAATAAGGTAAGAATTTTTAAAACTAAACTGTAATAGAGATAAAAAGTATATGATGTAATATGACATACGATAAAGAAAGACTTTAGATAATATCAATTTGATATTTTGCTCGTTTTACGGTTTATTAGAGTTGATATTGTAAATTTAATATAATGAGTTATTATCTCGTAAGAATTGTAATTTAATAATATTTATTTGTATTAATTTGTCTGCAGTTTACGATGTAAAAGTCAGTCAAACTTTAATAACTTTGGGAATAGAAAATGTAAATTATTTAAAATTACATGGCTTCAAGCCAAATTTTACGAATCACCTTTTGCATGAAAGTTTTCTCGGGGCTTATTGATTTTCTTCTTCAACAAAATCTCTCTTTACACCGCGTTATTTTTTTTATGTATTTTACTGCTGGTTATACATATGAAATTACTTAGTAAAATAACGTAAAATAAAACTTAGTAAAATGGGGATGAAATATAATACTAATATATTGATTCACTTTTATATTTATGTAATAATTATTTACTAATTTACGGTAATAATAATAAAAATTTGAATTGTAGATTTGATAAATTTAATCATCACTTTTAAATAATATCAAAGATATTTATTCTCTAAAATTCCCGATCTTCAAGAAAGTATCTGAATTTAAAGCTTTTAAAGCTGAATAATATAAATGTAATATATAAACGAAAAGAAAATGCTGTCCGTTTGTAAGCCATTGCATGAAATTTTCCATTTCAATATTCGAATCAATGTATTGATACACTTTTAAAATGACGAATCTTCGTTCGAAATTGTGTGTCCGGAAAACTGCCCTTATACAGTCAGTACAATAATCGCTTACGCATCGGAAATATCCATCTAAATTATCTAAATTTCTCTCTGTCTGTTATTTTCCTGAAAAGCTAAGCCATGCTTTTATTTATTTCTTATATCCATATAAGAATCTGTCGGTGAAACGGAATTTGCAAGAGCTCGCAAGAAAATTGTAAATAATTCAAGAGACGGTGGCATCAAGCCAAATGGCCGGAGCTGCTCATCCCCTATATCTACTCGGTATTTTTTTCTCGCGTCTTTCATCCCCCGCCGCGCCAGAACGCCGATCTCACAGCCTTCCATTGGAGATGGCCACCATCTTGGCTCTTTTCCACCTTGATGGTTTATTAATCTTTAATAGGTATAACTTCCAACACCGGAAGAGTTTTATATCTTCGAACATTTTATGCGGCGCTTTTCTTTTTCATTGAATCACCCCGACACCATCCCCGTCTGCTTTCACACTGCTACTCTTCCACCACGCCCCTTTCTTCTTGAGTGGCATTTCCTATGGTCGATTCAGATATAAAATGATAAAATGATTTAGTTATACAGGGTGTCCGGTATAAAAGTTCGCACCCGGAAACTGGAGGTAGAGTGGGTCAAACTGAGAAGAAAAGTCCTCTACCATTTTGC
>VBVR01001966.1:0-25956 GCA_011638315.1 Tetramorium parvispinum
GCAATTTCCTTCAAACACTTATTCTTAACTTATCAAGTCGATTATTAGAGTTATATCTATCGCGTCGTCCCTGCAGCACTTCGCTCCAATGTATGTGTATGTACAACGACAGAGGGATGTGGGTACGCGAAGAGAAACGGATGTCAATGGAGCGGCAAGGACTTTTACATTCACGCATTTCACTTTCCATATACGATTTCCAATATACGATGAATACTCCGATGAAATCTTTTAGAAATATATTTTTAGTGATTTAGAACAATTGATACGAAATAACGATTTAATGTGTAGTATTGATAAAAAAATCAACTAACATCTAAGGCTTCCCTGAGTTTTCTTTCTTTCATTGTCTTTTAGCGCTTTGATTTGTGAATCTTAGCTAAAGTGTTAGCAACTATTCAATCACTATCCATTCATGAGTGTGTAATCAATCAGATATAAAATATAGAATGCATTATTCTACAGCCTTTGCTTAGAATAAAATAATGTATATTATAAGAGTGAGATTTTTTTGAGAATAATTCTATACACTAATCCAATCGCTTCGATATCATTCGTATCTAAGGCATTTTAAATCTAACACATCTAAATATAGTCATTCTCATTGTTAAAAAAAATGAAAAATATTTGATTAGGTTTCTAAACAATATAGCAAAATTCTCTGACTTTTATATATTTTATGTCTAGTTATCGATATTGTTATAAATGCACTCAATGAGCGAATAATAGTAAATAGAAATAAAATTCAAATTATAGGAGACAAGTTTTTAATCCTGTATAAGAAAAGCCATACATGTGAATCGAATGAAATTCGACAATGGTATTGATCATTCAATAATAGGAGCACGCAATAATGCATCTTTTTATTTCAAATGGGACAGACAAGCCAGACTGCAAAAAGTGTCTCAAGGCTTTACAAGAACTGGAGAACATCGATGATGAAGCCGATCAGTTGGGTATCGGCTTCGTCAAGATCGCGGATGAGCAGCTAGCAGATGAATACAATCTCGGCCCTCTTCCAGCCCTTGTGTATTATAGGCACCAAATTCCAATTATTTATGAACGTAAGTATGAGGAAACGTGAGTAAGACTACTCAATAAAAATTATTTAAATTCTATAAAAAGTGAAGTAAGATAATTTAGTGTGATATTTTACTTTAATATTTAATATATTTATATTTCTTTAAAAATATATATTTGATGTATTCACAACTATTTATAATAACTGGAGTATATCTTTACGAAAAACTTCATTAATACACAAAATTCGTTACTCATCATATTTTCTACTGTACCCTAGTTGAATTATGTGGATTAGATACAGAGATGAAATTAACTCGCAGTACGTGCTCTTAGATGAGTTGAGTAGAGAAGAAGACGTATTGGAATGGCTGGTGGCGAACAAGAGCACAGGAGATGAAGAGGACGTTATCGAAGATGTCACTGCCAAGACGTTAAACACGTTAATTGGGAACATTGACAATTTAGTCGTTTTGTTCTGTTCGTATCTTTTTGCATGTTTTCTTTCAGCCGCATCTGCTTTGATCTCACTTCGTAATACGTCCTCATGATTGTAGACGATCACGGGGACGAGGATTCTATGCAGATTCTAAACGAGCTGGAAAAGATCGACGATGACTGCGACAGGCACGGAATTCAGTTCGTGAAGATCGACGACGAGAAAGCGGCGGAAGAATTTGGAATCGACGATTTACCCGCAATCGTCTATTTCGAAAAGCAGATCCCGAATGTTTACGACGGTGGGTAGGTGAATCGAACATCTCGAGCGAAATGATAAATGCAAATGCATGGTACCGAATATAATTACAGAAGAAATCGTGTTGTCCTTAACTAATAATACAAAAAGTGTATAAATTATTTATATAAATTAATTCATCTGAGAAAAAATAATACGACAATTGCAGGAGATATAGAAAATGAGGATGAAATTCTGGAATGGCTGTTGTCACAACTCGAGAAAGACGAGATCGAAGACGTCACCGATGAGATGCTGGATCGCCTTATCAAAGACGGAAAGACCTTGGCTGTATTATTCTGTAAGTTGCTTGTGAATTAATTAATCGATATTGGATACAAATGATGTTAAAACGTATTCATAACACAGACGACAATAACGATCGGAAGTCTCAGAGAGTTCTCAATGAATTGGAGAACATCGATGATGAATGTGATCAGCTTGGCGTAACATTCGTGAAGATCGATAACGCGGAAGAGGCTAAGGAGTACGGTATTCAGAAAGTACCTACGATGCTTTACTTCGAGAAGGGCATCCCGATGGTATACGAGGGTAACCTTGAGGACGAAGAGAAAGTGCTCAAATGGTTGGAGCAGCAGCAAAAGATCGACCAGATCGAAGACGTCACTGACGAGATGCTCGACATGGTTATAGAGAAGATGCCACATGTAGCCGTTCTTTTTTGTAAGTAACTTCTTGTCTTTCTTTTCTTTCTGCCTGATATTTCTTTTCGAAACTGCGTGATTGAACTGTTTTTAACTATCAATGTAATTAATATAATCATCGATATGATTCTATCGTCACTGTACAGATGACAAAGATCAGAAGAAGAGTCAGAAGGTGCTGAGCGAACTGGAGAATATCGACGATGATTGTGATCAGCACAACATAGCCTTTGTAAAGATTAGCGACTTAGACGAAGCAAAGGAATATGGCATAGACAATCTTCCCACTTTGGTGCTTTTTGAACGAAAAATACCACATATTTACGATGGTCAGTCAGTTGAATATTTCCATTAACATAAAAAAAAACATCTTAAATAGAAAAATCGTTGAAAAAATTCTCTTAATTGTATTTCACAGGCGATCTCATGAACGAGGATCAGATACTGGGCTGGCTGTTACATCAGAAAAAACACGCCGAGATCCCGGAAGTAACGGACGAAATGGTCGAAAAGCTCGTAGAGACCTCGCCGTACATAGCAGTCCTGTTTTGTAAGCGATCGATTCGTCTTTCTACCTCCTTTTAACATTCTTCCACTGTTACTTGTTAGGTAGGTGCTGTTGTACGGTCGCGAGTGAGAGCGACCAGCGAATTGATTCTTTTCCGTAGACGACAAGGACGACAAACAGGACATGCGGATCCTGAACGAGTTGGAGAACATAGACGACGAGCTCGAGAAGGAGGGGATTATCATCGTCCGCATAGACAACGACGCCGAGGCCAAGGAATACGGTATCGATCATCTCCCGACCCTGGTGTATTTCGAGGATAAAATCCCGGCGATATACGAGGGCGATCTGCTGAACGAGGACGAGGTCCTCGAATGGTTGATAGAACAGAAGAACAGCGCTACCATTGAGGAGGTCACGGACGAGATACTGACGGATCTCATAGAGGACCACGAATACGTTGTCGTATACTTCAGTAAGCACGAATTTTTCATCAATAAATAGCGAATAATCAAGTTAATCAGTCTCTTCGTTTGCTTATGACATAATCAACCAAAAATCGCGACAGGTGGAAGTTGCGACGAAGGAGAAGAATGCGACAATATCCTCGACGAATTGGAGAATATTGATGATGAGCTGGATGAAACGGGCATTATATTCGTCACTACTGAAGACGTCAGCATAGCGAAGAAGTACGGTATCAAACATTTCCCGACTCTCGCATTCTTCCGAAACAAGGATCCGCTGATTTATACTGGCGACCTCGATGACGAGGACGAGGTGCTGTCTTGGATCACGGACGAGGACACTTTGGAGATACCAGGAAAAATCGAAGAGGTCAATGCTAGAATGCTGGAGAATATTCTCGACGAGAACGATTATGTTGTCGTCTTTTTCTGTACGTAAAACACATCACTGTATAATAATTTGCTATATGCATATGTGTATTGATTGATTAATCGTGATATAATGGAAATGCTTGCTTGCAGACAAAGAAGGCGACAAGAAGAGCCAGAAGATTCTCCAAGAGCTCGAGAACATTGACGACGAGTGCGAAGAGAAGGATATCGACTTTGTAAAGATCTCCGACGAGGGAATTGAGAAGGAATACGATCTTCCGGGACTACCGGCGCTGGCATTCTATAGACACAAGTTCCGACAGATCTATTCGGGCGACATGATGCACGAAGAAGAGATTTTAGAATGGGTCCTCGAGCTTCGTACAACAACTCCGGATGTTATCGAGAGCGTCGATAGAAAAACATTACAAGTGCTCATCAATGATGTCGAGCATCTCGCCGTATTCTTTTGTAAGTATTAATTTTTAGCTGTTAAATTTATATAAGATGTTTCAGCATTTACAGGAAAATATTTAATACAATAAAAATAGGTAAAGATATTTATAATAAAATTTTATATATTGTATTTATTTAGTGATTATCTGTATTATTTATATCTTCTACGATATGTTCGTTTTAAAGAAAAATCGACTCCAATTTAGCCAAAGAAAGCCACAATTTAAAGAGTGAGAGTGTATAACAATATATTATTTTTCTTTCTTATACATATAAGATAAAACACATATATTGTTTATCTTAATATTTTCAAACGTAATTAGAGTTTATAATTCCAAATAGTATTTGTTTTAATAAAAATAATGAAAGAATAGAAATTTATATTTTACGTACGTCTTCGAGATTATGCATGATAAAACAATTATGATTTTTAGACGACGACAAATGTGAATCCTGCCCGGAGATTCTCGAGGAGTTAGAAACGATTGACGATGATACTGACAAACACGGTATTCAATTCGTCAAATCGAACGACGCTAAACTGGCGGCGGAAATCGGCGTTTTCTCCTTCCCGGCTCTCGTTTACTACGAGACCGGAGTCCCCATCATGTACGACGGTAAGTACCGAAAGTTTTTAATTTTGTTTTTTATTATCGAGCTTACCCTTTCCATTATCCTTGTTTTTCATAGAAGAGGAACAAGATCTAGTTACCTTATGCTACGCGTTCTCCCTTTATTAAGTCACTCTTCACTACTTTGAAATAAATCATCATTAATTAACAAAGATATTTCAATAAAATAAAATTTCAATAATAATGCATTTAATAAATTCTTTAATGAAAGGTTGCTAATAATTTTTCTTGAAAATTATTGATTCAAAGTATTATAAAAAGATTCGAATATATTAAAATAATAGGATCACAATGAAGAGCGACTTAGCGTGTTTCTTTCAGCAATTTCCACGTCGATAAAGCGATAACGCGAAACATGACACCGACAATGATGACGGTGCGTTATCGAAGCTAGCTGATACGCGTGTGACTTTTGTAGGTAATCTTAAGAACGAGGACAGAGTTCTGGAATGGCTAATCGAACAGAAAAGTAAGGAGATTTCTAGGATGATGATTATTATTACTGGTGTACTGTTCTTTGTGACGTTAATCTCGGTCGTGACTATACCACCGGGCTACGAGTACAACACTCGCGCCGTGGTAATCACCCCGATCACGCTACCACCACCACGAACGCCATGATCGCAGTCGTAGTAAACGAAAAAGAAGGAAAACACGAATGAAACGTCCGTCGAATCAAAGGGGATTTTCTGTAATCGTTTATTGTCGATTTTACTGTTGGCCCGTCTCGGTTCGCGTATTGATAAAAAGAAAAGAGTTCGATCCAAAATGTAGGACGTCACGAAGCTCGGTGAAACGTGATTTTCAACATGCACGCTGGCAATTATATTCTCAATCACGGTACAATGCATTTAAATTACACTCGCAAGCTTATTTTACTTACTTTGCCTTTTTTTACTCGCTGTTTCGTTACATACTTGTACTTGACATAGTACATAGTTGCATCGACGCAATAATGCGGGACGCATTACGTTGCCGGTGATGCGTCGTGTAAAATTTTCCCGAGCCTATTTCGCGAAAGAAAACGTCACGGCGTGTCACCGTTGAATTATGAATAACGATTTTATAAATTGCTCAAATACTTAAAGCTTTTACGTTTCGCAGCTTTCGGTGCACTAACGGCTGTTTTTCTTCTTCTCTTTCTTTTTATTTTTTTTATCTCTTTGGACGCGTTTAACAAAGCTTTCGTGATTTAAATCAATATGAAGTCAAAGTTAAAAATCAAAATTGTGGAAACGAACTATAAAGCACAGTCTTATTTTAAAAAGTCGAAGAAAAAAGTGTAATACAAAGGAATATAAAAATATATATTGTAGATAAATTCGTATATTAAAAATTTTATGTTTGATAATTAATATCATTGTTATATACATTTAGTTGATATATTTATATTATTGTTTTTAAATTACACGAATACGTGATAATCCTACTTGTAACTTTTCGTATAAGCACGATTGCTTCCCAACATTGGGGACACTATTTGATTACCTTAATCTGTCTTATTTACAGTCATATGATAAATAAACGCGTAAACTGTAAATGTTATACAAAGTAGAAAGTGGGAAAAATATTAGATTTCTTCTTTTTTATATAATAAAATATAACAATACATTGCGTATGTAACAGAATTGCGGGAATGTTTAATGTGATGCGTCTATAATGTTTGTCATTAAAAAAATTTTTTATGCATGTCATCCCTTTGGACCGAGGCCGTATCGATCACAAAAAACCTAGGTACACAATTCGGTTTCCAATCACGCTATATATTATCCATGATCCGTTAATATGCAGGTAATGATAATGATCGTGATGATGATGATGATGATGATGATGATAACGACGACGACGACGAAGACGACGACGATAATGACGACGATGACGAAGACGACGATGACGACGACAATAATGATGATGATGATGAGGAAGATGATGATGATGATGATGATGATGATGATGATGATGATAATGATGATGATGATGATGATGATGATGAGGAGGATGATGATGATAATGATTATGACGACGATGAAGATAACGAAGATAATAATAAAAATTTGAACAAAGCTCTGAAGAAAATCCTGGACAAAGGTAAAAGCCCAACGACAACCCAGGAGGCCGAAGAGGAACTCACGTGAGATCGAAGTGTGACGGGCTTTGTGTTACGCGAAAGACAGAAATTGTACAATGATATCCTAAAAATAGTAGAGAAATGTATACCAATAGATGAATTGGTATTGACTATAACAACGTAATATAGATGAAACTTGGCTGTTCACTCACCATTCACGGTAGAGCTGGGCGGTGTAGGACTATACCTGCATGAACCTATTGTTACCATATTTTTTTTACTCACACTAGCAAAATGCATTTGGAAATGTGCCTGGATTCCTTCCCATTCGGTCGTCAGAGTTTCCTAAAAATTCCTAAATTTTCTCATATAAAATGCATGCCCGCCTTATAATAATCCTTCTTTAGCGGAGCTACGCAACTTGTTTCAGTTCGTAACAAATTTCGGCATTTCTCGAGTAATAATGACTCATATTAATCTGATTTAAGCCACATCATATTTTATTTTCATAGAGAAATACTTTCGATTTTCTCTTATAGAAATTGCGTAGCTCCAGTCTTTCTTGTTCGCATTTTTACCAATTGAAATACGAGCTTCTCCGAAGCGAGCCGATGTTTTCTGTTGACAGCTGTCGTCTGCAGCGAATTACGAGTCGAAAAGAATCGGACTAGTCTCCGTTCAAAAAGCGAAAATGACTCATGAACATTTTTGGATTAATGTGATATGTTATTAAAAAATACAAAATATTGTAGAAAGTTTCAACATTTTTTTCTCGTTATGAACATATATGTCTCATACTCGGTATTAAATGAGCAGTACGAAAAACGCTCGAACGTACATAGAAGCCACGAAGAGGAGGCTGGTTCATGTTTTAACGGCTACGTAGAAAGAGTCGTCGACTCGCCGCGAGAATTCTCTATTAAAACATTGTCTATTAAAAACATGCACGTTTGGCTTTTGCTAAGCAATTGGGATTGCAGTGGAAAGTTCTCTAAGCGCTAGCAATTGTCGAGATCGCACGAGTCAAAATATATTTTTGGTTTTTCCTCAATTCTCTTTCTTACTTGTTTCCAATGTCTCGTTCAGTTCTCTCTTTCTCTTCCCTCTTTTTCTGTCATTCTTGTCCCCTTATATTCACTTCAATTACTTTTATCCGTGCCCCATTTATTTTCATCATTTGATCCAGATTGACTCGTGCGACGAGACCAATCAGTCACATAGGCTAGCCAATTCTTACAAATCTCTTTCATTCTCTTTGTATCTGACTCGTTGTATATTTGCTTACTGCAGGCGACGGCTGTTTCTACATCGGGATGGGAGGTAAAAGCGCGAAACCCAAGATTCCCTCCTATGAGCCCTACCAGTGCTGTCCCACCAAGCTCGCCCACGGTACCAAGGTCGCCAAGGTCACCAAAATCAGCCCGATTACCAAGGACAAGAGCAAATTTCAAGATACTGGCAGAACGGTTAAGCCACTATTGCCGGCTTTGAAGCCGATAAACAAGCTCACGGCCAAGGAGAGCAAAAAATCAGCGACGATATCATCGAGAATCGACAACGACGCAAAGGAATCCAAGTCCAAGGCCAAAAGGGGATTTTTCGGAAGCGGTAAATATTTCAACCGGCCACGAAGTTAAATGGCTGCCCACGCGTACGGTCCATCAATCACTTTGGCAAACTAAACGTAACGTCCACCGAGGAAAATAAATTTCCATCGACATTATTAACCGTCGTACTGATTTCTTTGGAATAAAAACCAAATCGGGCACAAACGTGCAAATTGAAACTCGAATCGAGAAACAAGAATAAATCAGCGATAGAACGTCTGCTGTGGGTAGCGATTTAACAAGTTGCCTTCTTTTGGGAAAAGATAGCGAGCGATGCACGCGATAAATGCTTAGCGTAACAGACGGGAGAGGAAATAGTGAGCTCGAAGATAGATTTTCTGAGGCCGAGCCACCCGGCGCGATGGAGGTTCGCTACAGCGGAAATAAGATCACGGTCACCTGACTTTTCGTCCTCGTATCTCGGATGCAGGTACCTCGCGGGTCTCGCGCGGTCCATGAAGAGCGTCAACGACGCACAACTTCCGGACGAACAAGACGATTGAAGATTCGACACGTGACTTCCACGCGGCTCTGGCACCGGCACCGGCTGGATTTCCCGAATCCTCGAGTCGTCGAGAATAATGAGCATCGATTCGTTGACCGCGCCGACTGATTAAATAACTTCGGGCTGTTTATTTAATGATCAATGATTCCGATCATTCGCAGAGCGTAATCTCTTATCGTAATAATTCAACGTGCCGGCGATGGAGCTAAGATTATTCACGAATTATCAAGAACCGGTTTCTCATCTTAGCGATCCAGTAAGTTTATATATATTTATTATTGTTACCAAAATAATTTTTGAATAATCTTTATCTCGGCGATACGCTTGAAAAAGCAATTCGTAAATCAGTCTAGCTCCTAACGTTTGTAAAACTCCCCTAAATATATAATTTCCTATGAGTTATGCATTGGTCGATCCAAAATATCTGCTTCGAATTCGGATCAATACCCCGTGAACGTGCGTCGTCATTGAAGAGGACAGACAGCAACGTGTTTAACGTAAAGACGCGAAAAATCGTGAGAATGATTTCTCTGTCTTCTCACTGAGAGTTGGGTCGGGGTTGTGGGTTGTTGCAGTTGTGGCTGGAATACCGTATCTCATGAAGGTCTAAATGGCCGACACGTACGTCGACGTCTGGATGCGCGAGGTCGAGCTGTGAACGGCGATTAGGAAATGAAGAAAAAGGACACGCAGGACGATGGTCGAATGAAGGAAAAATTCGCGCAATGACGGAAGAAGTCAGGTGCTCTATGTTATAATATGCTAACAGCCCGAAGATCAACTTCGCCGCTGAGCGAGTAAAGATTTCATGTTTCTTAAAGGAACGAAATGTCTCGTTGCTGCTTAACGCATTGTTGTCATCGTTTATCAATTATCAACAATATTGTTCCATCATCGTGTTCGCCGTCGAACTCACTTCTCGTCACTATTGTGTTATCATCGTCAGTATCATAATGCAATGTCATCTTCATCGCTATCGTCATCAACGATGTCATCTTTCTTCTCGATGTGTTCATCCGTATGTCATACGCAAGAAAATAAATGAACCGCAAGCGATTTTAATGTTTCTGTTAATATTACATATGTAAGAAGCCTAGATGTAAACGCATCCTACGATCGATAAAAGGACATTATAGAGAAATAATTCGGCTGTGCGTATACGATACTAAAGATGTTCGAGAAGAGTAATATTCGATATTACGTTAGTTCGGTCTCTGCCGATGGTCACGCGATAAACAGATTTATTCTCGTAACGTATGCATTTCTTATATAGAATCTCGATCCTTAACATCCGACCGCCGTTTAACGCTGATTAACGTTTATCGGTTTTGTTTTACTCGTTAACCCGTTAATGTCACGAAGAGCGATACCGCCGCTTTGTTGCATTTCATCAATAACATTCGCAGTAATGGGTAGGACTTTATAGTATAGGGAAAAGAAAGTGTAAACAGTCGCCGTTGTGCCGAGGCTATCGATAGTTCTACCTAGATTTTGCGGTACACGCTCTAGCTCTAGCTTCAATATAACGTGAGAGAGATTAATCGTTTGTAACTAAATCCTTTCATTCTGGAGCCTCCATTTTATCGATCTCTGTATGCTTTCTCTTCTATCCCAATAAAGCCTATTGATCCTCGAGCTAACTTTCCTCTTCAACGTTATATTTATAAGACTAAAGAGATCTCAAGAATGAAATGGCTGGGGCCCAGAGTTAGCGCGAAGCTATGAACGAATGTCTTGCCAATGATTTAATTTATAACGAGATTTCTTAATAATACATGGAGTTCCTACAGTGTGTTTATGTCAGCCTTTGTTCTAAAGCGGGAAGAAATCAGACTCGCTATGAATATCATTATTATCAATTTCACGATGTTAATTAAAAAAATTAGTTTAGCAGAGTTTAAAATAACGTAACACTTACTGAAATTGTCATCATATCGCAATCTCATCCTTAAAATTTCAAGACTAAAATGATTAAAAAAAAAAGAAAAAATGCTCCATACATACAAATAAGATCTTACAAATAAATGTAATTGTATATATTGTGTCTCTTATTTAAAACGTTACTCTTAACTCCAGCATTAATATTTCTGCTCTTTCTTTGCGATACGTTGAGTTTCAACACGTGTCTTGTTACATTCAATACATTTAATATTTATTTAGTTTAGGTTCATGCTGGCTGTATGAACCATTATGAAGAATGGCCTTTCGACGAATCGCGATCATACGAAAAACACTATAATAAATCATCTATTTATTTATTTATTTATTTGTAAATAAAATACTTTCTCTTATGTATTTATCATTTTTTGGTTCAGTGTCCGATAATCTGCGCTAGATACGTTATCATTCTTGAAATTGTCAAGTTACAGGTGGAATTCGCGTAATATTGTATCGTGACTTAAGAGCACAAAGTCGATCATTTTAGGTACTTTAGAAAAATTCGTCGCGTCATCAACGAATGAAACTTTTTGTCGCACTGTATCTGTGATCACGATTATCAGACGTTATTGCTCGTGAACGTTGCGTACGAGCCAATAAATTCTTGTTATTCGCATAAGAGCAGCATGTACGATAATAAAAAAGTCAATTATACGATAACAATAAATACATTTCCTAATATCCTTTGTATTTGCTTTGCCCATTATTGCTCTAATAATAATATAGGCTCCATTATTGTATTGTCTGCGTTTACACTTTCACACGATACAATAATGTTTTGTCATAAATTTCGAATTCATTATATAATTTCTTCAATGTTTGATTAATAGTCTACATTAAAATTATGTAGATTATGAATTAATGAAGAAAATCATAGAAATTGTAGAATGAATTATTAAGAATTGATTACTTACTTGATTATTCAGTGAAATATTAAAAAAATTAAATTTTTGTTTTTATTAAGCATATTTAAATATAAAGCTAAGTATACTTAATTATTTCTCATACAATCTGTAAGTTGAAATGTTTAGCTTAATTTATTATCCTTAATAATCTTTAGCAAATTAAGTGTACTTGCAATATCTCGTAATTTCATATGATTATAAAATCATATTACGAAGATATACATATAACTTCATCATTATAAAAATCTTCATACTTTCATGATGAAATAGTTCATGAAAAATTAAAATAAATAGCCATTCCAGAACAATTCAATGTAAATAAAATTATCGCTATATCGACATCATTTTTTAGTAAAAGTTTAGTGCAATATTATAATGTATCTAAATATATATATGTATATACCTTTTCTTTTTATAGTTTTAAGCTAGCGTAACAATTTTGTCACAGAAATCTTAGAAAAGCGTGACTATCTTTGATTTCAATTCTACATATAGAATTTAAAATAAAATGAAATAAGATAAATATTTTTTAAGAACGTTTTAATGCTATATTTAAAAAATCCAGAACTTATGTCCACATTTTATAAAATATTCTATATATTTGTATAACAAAAGTTTTAGATAATTTATAAAGACTTATTACGTTATTCTTGATGATTTTGTAGAAAATACCTAAATAACATAATTTTAAAGATCTTTTTCTGAATTTCGGAGAAGATACTATTTGTTTCAGCTGTTTAATTCAACTCTGATTAGCAAAATATTGGGCAAGTAATTGACATATCAACTGAACGATGTATAACATTTAGGTAATCTTCTCGACGAAACTGAAGTACTCGAATGGATGGTGAAACAGAAAACTGATGAAAGCATTGAAGAAATCGACCGTGAGACTCTTCTCAAATACATCGAAACAAAAGAATTTCTCGCTGTCATATTCTGTAAGGAGCAATTTCGAAACAACATACTTTACGCGAAAATAGCAAGCTATAAGGAAACTTATTTAAGAAACTCTCATTTCTTTTATTTTATTAATTTTTCTATTTAAAAATCTTAAATATCATACAGTTAATATCGCATTACAAATATAAGCTTGATATCTATTAACAGATATTATTATATATTAATATAATATAAATCAATTATTTTCTTATATAAAATAGTCGTTTTTGATAATTTTATACGAAATATAGATTTAAATTTTCTTCTACCACTCTTTATTTTCAAGCAAATCTATCTTAAAAATTGAATAATTGATTTTCCATCATTATGCACTTGATAAACTTTTGAAAAAAATGTTATTTTGTATCAAAGTATTAAGAGATATCATAATCACGTAGAATTTTATACATTATCTAACAAAAAAATATTCAGACAAAGAGGAAGATCCAGAGAGTCCCAGGGTGCTTAGGCATATCGAATTGATTGACGACGAGGCAGCGGAATACGGAATAAAAATCGTCAGGATGAAGGATCGGTTAATGGCAAAGAAATACGGTTTTCGAAATCCACCCGGCATCACTTATTTCCGTAAGGGTAAGAACATCAATTACGATGGTGACATCGACGACGAGGAAGAGATCCTCGACTGGTTAACTAATCCGGAGAATATGGAACTCACCGATCACATAGAGCGTATCAACAAGAAGATGTTTCAGAAAGTTCGACAAACGACCGATTATTTAGCTGTATTTTTTTGTGAGTGTCAATATAATTAATATAATTTGTGTAATATAATATAATAAGAACAATTATGTGTTTTCTACGTTTATATCATTTCTAATATGTTGCGCGTTTGTTTAGACAGCAACGACTGCAAACAATGCGGCCGAGTATTGGCGGAAATCGAACATATCGACGACGAAGCTGACCACGCCGGTATTAAATTTGTCAAGATCGATGACAAGCAGTTATCTAAGCAATATGGTGTTTTCGCACTACCTGCTATACTGTTTTTCAAGATGGGATCGAAGGAACCAGTCATATATGCAGGTATGGGACGAACTACACAAATTTTCTGTAAGATTGATAAAAATTGAAAAGATTAATTTAATAGGTGATCTGTACGACGAGGAGCAGATTTTACAGTGGTTGATGACACAGAAGGATCCATCAGGTGAGGCAATCGAGGCTCTGGAAGGCGAGGAACTTTTACATTTGATACGAGAATCGGAATCTTTAGCCGTGTACTTCTGTAAGTTTACAAATATTCCAAATAACTTCACAATAAATTATCAAAAAGCTATTGTTAACAGTTTTGCGCGTTCTATATTCTCTCCCTTTATTTACTTTATTTTCATTACGTTATTAATTAATATGCGATAATCGTGTTAACGAATATTTTTTTGATAGTGACAACTGACAGCGCCAGTTTGTTTCGTATTTATATTCACTCCCTTTAAACAGCGAGATTGGACAAAAAAAACTGCATTTCATCAGAAAGATTCCCGTAAAAAAGCGACTTTGCGGAATATTGAAGGGATATCGATTTCGCGATACTTCTTCCTAAACTTGTGATTTGTCCTCCTTCCCATTTCACACAATCCTTACATTATTAAATTAATCCTTATATAATTAATCTTTGTATAATTACAATTATAATGAAGAGATTACTAACTATCCTTAACAAACCTACTACTTGTCTCGATCTCTCTCCTATTTCTTTCTGTTACGTACATCTATCGCTGTCGACTTTCGCTCCGATGCTGTACACTTTGTGTACTGATGCCGTAGGGAACAGAACGCTTTGCGACGTGTGCCAATCAAAAACGTACCGCAAGCAGATGCGCCACAAGGAGCACAGGACCGCGGAACACGCTGAGGCGGCCGAACACCTCGATGGTACAACAGATCAAAGCAAGATCAAAATTTATCGATGCCCTGAGCTTCCTTGCTGTCACTACGTCTCTTTCTTTTTTCTCTCTTTCTCTCCTCTTCTTACCTCTCTGTGATTTATAGTCTATGTTTCAATTATCTCGATCATAGAAACCGAGATTTAATCCTAGCACATGCACAAAATACACACGGAGAAAAAGAAATCGGCCAGCAGACATTCGATGTGCTGCTTTGATGGCAGAAAAAATTAATTGATTATTATAGCAAAATCATTAACAAATGTAACACAATTATATTAAGCAAGTAAAATTATTATTAAAAAATTTTTTCGCTATCCGTATAATTAATGATATTCTTAAAATAAAATATATTGAGCCGATAAACTTTTTTCTCCGTATACAATTACGTGCGATTTATTGGTGCGCATTATATGTGAGCTTTGCCGAAAGTCGGAAAAGCTTTGAGAAGTTATGCGTGCCATCGTAGTGCATGCGCTTTTTACGTAGGAGAGATTAAAAATAAAAGAACACTGATGATCGACGGGACAACTTTGTTTTTATACCCTAAATATTAAATATCGAAATAAACAAACCTTTTACATGTTTAATTACAAAAATACCGGAATGTATTTCGGCTCTCTTTTAACCATCAGTGTTCCCTCAATTATTCTTGTTTTATAGCTAATAAAAACAATCGTGGACGTAGAACCGCCACTTTCCAGGCCAAACATTTGTAGGATGCTTTCTCCAATGTGTATTCCTCTTTCTTTTTCTTTCTGTGTCTTTCTCCGATTATATTCTTTATATTTACAATTACACAGTTACACAGGTGCACGTGCACGAGAGCAAAGCATGAGACATGAGAACAGAACACAAGCAGCCAAGCAGTAGTGACCTACAGATCCCGATGAGCATGTAAAATTCTCTCTCGCTTATTTCGTCGATGAGACAGATGCTCTAATATCGCTGAGAGTTCAAACATCACACAGATCGTAGATGATCGTTCGATCCTTGTCGCAGTATTACTCACACTTTATTACGTGTATTTGCCTTGTATTTAGCAGATTGCTCCCTCGTATCGAGTAGACTATTTTACAGCAACGATATCGATGTGCAATATTTCGTTATCTAGTATCGCCTTTCTGTACATTAAATTATTATTAGTAGATTAAGCAGATTAGAGATAGCAAATTCGCGATAAAGAGTCGATGATAATAGAATTTCTCTTTAGATCCGGACGATTGTGCTCAATGCGTTGCGATACTGGAGGAACTGGAGAACATTGATGACGACTGTGATAGACACGGTATCACATTCGTAAAAACACAAGTAAGTGGAAATATTAGTGATGTATCAAAATTGTCATTTGTCTTTTTTTATATTTTATTATTTTTTATGTTAAATAAGTAGTAAGTAGTAAGTTGATTTTATTAATAGGTATGAACAGAAAAGAGATAACTTTTGTAATATTAAAAAAATAAAATATACTTTATAAATAATTTTTTCAAATTGTCACTATTGATTGATCTATATGAGAATGTCCTTCGTTTTTGCAGGATTTCAAAGTTGCTGAAGATTATGGAGTGACAGATTTACCAGTATTAGTCTACTTCGAGAATCAAGTACCGAACGTATTCGCAGGTTTGCAGTTTTAGCAATTAGCTTTCGCGATAGCGATTTTATTTACATTGATTTGTTTATAGGCGATCTCTCTGTGGAAGAAGAAGTGTTACAATGGCTGATCACTCAAAGAACGGAAGACAGAATTGAACTAATCACACGAATGATGCTAGAAACGTCAGTCGAAGAGACTCAATATTTAGCGGTTTATTTCAGTAAGTTAATTACTATCACAAATCAAGCTGTACAGTGATTATTATTTAAGTATACAAATAATGTATACATCGATGTTTTTATCGTAGCCAAGCAAAATTGTCATATATGCGACGAGATTCTAGAGGGCTTGGAAAAAATCGATGACGAATGTGACGTATTTGGGATTCATATGGTGAAAATTCAGGATCCACAGCTGGCGAAGCGATATTCAATCAAAACGTTTCCGGCTCTCGTTTATTTTCGAAACGGCAATCCACTTCTCTTTGAAGGTTCCGCCACTTATATATTTATTAATTTTTTTTTATTATACACTAATATTCTCGTTTTCGTAATAAGAATCGAGAATTTTCAAATGTGTAGGAGATCTCCAAAACGAAGAATCTGTCCTCGAGTGGCTGATCGACGATGACAATCGAGAATTAGCCGATGAGATAGAGTCCGTCAACGACAGAATGCTAGAGAGGCTTCTTGACGAATCTCCTTTCTTAGCCGTCTTCTTTTGTATGTTATGAATAATCGATCTCGCGTTGTTAAATTTTCCATATAAAATATTTCTTTCTAATTGTACACGCATTTCTAAAGATTTTTTAACTTGAATCATTTTTGAGAAAAAAAATTTATTGTATATAGTAATTTTTCAACCTTATATATATTTTTATATAATTAAAATTTTGTCAAAGTAAAAATTGTAGTTAATTAAAAAATAAGATATTTTATCGTCTATTTATTTCTGTAAAGCTTAGTTTAAAAAAATCTGTTCTTAATAAACAGAAAATAATTCGAAATTGGTCTAAGAATCTATAGTTCAAGCAAAATTAATGAGAGTTCGATCGGAATATTAAAACACATATACATATTCCAAATTTTCTAGATGACGAAGATTGTCCAGAATGTGATGAAATTATGGAAGCATTAGAGAAAATCGATGGCGAAGCCGATCTTTTCGGTATCGACTTCGTTAAGATCTCCAGTTCAGAGGCTGCTGAAAAATATAGTATTCTCAACGTTCCGTCCCTCGTGTACTTCCGAAAGAAAACGCCGCTCGTATACGATGGTGATCTCATGCAGGAAGATAAGATCCTACAATGGCTTACTTCTCAAGACGTGTTTGAAATTAAGAATGAGATCGAGGAAGTTAATAGGAAGATGTTAGACAAATTGTTGGATGAGAACGAGTTTCTTGCAGTCTTCTTTTGTGAGCAGATATAAATTACAAAAATACAAATTGTTTGACGTTATTACATTTGACAATTATGTTCGATTTTCGATTTTCATTAAACTTATCGTTTCTAGATGAACACGACAGCCAGGAAAGCGAGGACGTGAACCAGAAACTGGAAGAAATCGATGACGAAACTGACAATCTGGATATTACATTCGTGAAAATGGCAGATCCAAGATACGCTAGGAAATGGGGAGTTACCAAGCTTCCCGCGATTGTTTATTTTCGTAAACGTTTCCCTAGTATCTATAGAGGTAAGAAACTTTGCGGCGCATACAAAAAGATAAATTGTAAAAAATAACTTATTATTAAGGATCGTTATTCTTTAGTGCTCTTCGATAACGTTTTAATTGCAGGTGATATGCACAAAGAGCTGGACATTCTCGATTGGTTACGTAAGAACAGATATCGACAGCCGGAATTGAACATCTATATGTATATGCTGATTGCCATTACTATCCTCTTCCTCATGTACACCGGTTTCCTTCTGTCGTGTTTCCGCTCGGAGCCAACCGCGCCCGTCGCGCATCCCAAGCAGGCGTGAACGCACGATGATATGAAAGTGACAAATAAAGTAAAAGACAGGACTCGTGAACTCTCGCGCCTGTGTGTTGTCCGGTACTCTCAATACTCTCTCTGATTCCCGTACGATTATGTGTGGATAAGTTCGTCCGGAACGAACGATTTAACAGCGCTCTACGCGACAAGTAACGATGACCGAAAGCGAACAGCCTGCCCGCGACCGCTGTCAAACGTTAAATGATATTGCATGAAAGAGAGGGAGAGAATGTGTCTATTGAACTTCGTTATGATACTTCGAGCCGATGTACTCGTGCGTATGTAGCGCGAACTACAAGTTTCGTCTCTCGGATATTGTAAAATTCTTCAGTCGAGCTAAAAGACGATTTTTAGCAAATTGACATCGATACTGTTACATTCTTCGTCCCAGAAAAAGATACGAGCGATTAATATTTATTATATTATAAACAGATATAATATTAATATAATATGTAATGATATATACATGTATATATGATTATGTATGATATACATGTATATATGATATATTAAGAAAGTCTACTATATTATAGAATGTTTGTTCAACACTTGGCTCACTTATTATCGCTAATCCTAAAGAGTTGGTATAGTTGGTTAAAAGATTTTCATAACATGACGAAAATATTGACAAATGTCTTCATCCTTATTTATTCTTCTTCATTCAATAAGAAATATCTTCAAACTTCTTTACCGGTTGTTATTTTTATTAATAAGATTACTATCATTTATCAATATCTCGTTGATATTATCATAATTGTTCGCATAAAAATTATCGCTATTATTGATACTGTTATTAATACATTTATTACTGCTGTTATATTACTATTGTAATTATAATCATAATTATATATAATTTTATTATTACTTTTAATTGTTTTACATTATATAATTATTATATTATTATTGTTAATGTAATGACTAATATGTATGACAGCGGTCTGCGATCGTACAAACTTTTTTAGTTTACGTACGATACGGCTCTTGTACCAGTCAATTTTTCACAATAATTGTTAATCGTTAATTTCAAATGATATAATTAACGATATAACGAAGAAGAAATTATTTTTATATGTTCATCTTACGAAGAGGACTGATGGCGTCATCGTTACTATAATGAATAAGAAGCGCAACTTTGGACCAACTCCAAACCGTTAAAATGCCATTTCCATCTGCCAAGTGTGAATAGAATTATAATGTGAACGCGAGTAATGACGTATTATATGAAAAAGCGAATCTCCTTTTAGATTATTCGCAGGATTATAGATAGATAATTACACCTGTTATGTATTATAATTCTTTTGGATACTGTTTTGATTCTGCAATGTGGATGCGTATAGAAATATTAGTCACGAAAATATATCAAATTTATTTTTCAAAATAATATGAAAATATATAAAATTGTTAAAATTATTTTATTATTAATTATTAGCGTGTTATTGCAAAGTTCATTAAGATTTATGAAACGCGAATAAAAAATTATGAATACATGTTAATAAATTTATTGTTTTAATCATGTGAGACATTAAATTGATTATTGGCGCATTTTATAATTTTCAAAAAAAATTCCTATCATACATAAAATAGACAAATGCAGAATATAAACCAAAAATTAAATAAGAAATATAAATTAGGGATTATAATTTTTTCTGACAAACAATAAATTGAATAAATTAAAATGACGATATCTGCAGTAATGTAATTGTAATTTTTTTAAAAACATAACATGATATAACATGATTCTTCTATAATATTATAAAAATTATGCGCAAAGCTGATCGAAAAGCGGCCAATTTCATACTTAAAGAATTAGTTTTAACATCTAAAAAAATATAACATTATTTTTTTTGCTGAAATAGAATTTTATAATTATAAGTTCTAAATATTGAAATAATAAGTTATGTAAAAATAAAAAGTAAAAAGAAATTTTACTATTACTTGAATAATAATTGTACAATTTTATGCTGCAACAATTTTTATAATAATAAAATTAATTTCTGAAATATATTCAGTAATAATTGTGCTAAAATGATTCTCACTAATATTACAATTATATAGAAATTTATTTTAGGCGTCAATTTTTTAAAGATTGCTACATGTTGCAATAAATAAAGTTAGAATCATTGATTTTAAAATTTAGAATTATTACGCAATATACCATACATTATATTTTAAAATTAAGATAAAGCTAAAATTTTTCTGCATGCGTTCCTATCTGGGATGTTCTTAGTGTCTATGCTGCAATTCTAAATAAAATCGTAAAACTCATATCCTGTTTTCGTAAAATTCATAAAAATTTTTCGAGTCAAATTACAAGTTTGATTTAAAATTATCTGCTACGTACATGGCGGAATATCTTCTAATCATCAATATAATTGACAATAATTATATTTCTAATCAACTACAAATTTCTTATCTAATCCACTTGTTATACTTTATCGCTATAAAAATTATATTGATTGGATTTACTAATTATAAGAGTTGTTAAGAAAAGCAATTTGTCACAACGAGAAGCATTAAAGGTTAGAAGAGCACTGACATAGAACTTTATATTGATGATTAAAAGATATTTCGTTTATGTATTACGTAATTTATGACATGACTCGACCCGACTCGGAATCTGGTCGAGTTAGCAAATCGAAAACGCTATTAAACGGTTCTGATCTATTGTACATGAAACACAAATAATTTCTCTTTCAATTAAGATTACTTACAGACGAAAATATCAATTACCCTTCAATTGAGAACAATTTGAATTTTGGTAGGCGATTACGTGCGTTTACCCTACATATATACATCTCATGATAGGATCATATGTATTTTACAGAGGAATCTACAGAATTCGAAATTGAGATGATTGATTTTTGTTGCAAGTCTCTACGTTAACTTTTCGGGAAGTTATATTAATTCGAAAATATAACATGCATGTAGTAATGGCATAATGAAAGCACTCCGCACAGACTGTTTGCTTGTAATTTAACAGATGACGAAGAAAAAGTGCAAAAACAAGTGTAGTAAGTATGTTTTGAAACACGATAAGCCTGCATAAGCAATCTATCGAGCGATCGCGGACACGCGCTGACGCTAAATCCGTCGTTAGACGGATCGAAAGACGGGTTGATGTAATCGTCAATATTTTCGCACAGAAAAATCGCTGCGAAATTATCTTGGTGTCGTTGGAAAGCTAAGACTGCTTCCAATGAACGCAAGATTACTTTTATCAAATGACGAGTTTGTGAGATATCGTCGAGTAAATACAAATATAAAATTAATTAAGTCAAAAATTAATAATTGCTTCGCACTAAATAATCACAATAAGATCGAGATCAATGAGAAACTGATCTCGTTTGAAAGTTACTTTAATTTCAATGAATACAAGAGTTCGAGCGACTAGAGTTTGCGAGATATCGTTGATTAATTATAAAAATTAAATTAATATTGTCGTGAAATTTTTTTTATATCTCATTACATTATATAGTAATTTATTTTTATTTAGGAAAGGATAGAGAAGGAAAGAGTTACTTTCCTTCTCTATCCTTTCTTAAACTCTAACAAGATTATTATTTAATTGATTGAAATAATAAAAAATTTGATTTAAGTAAGCTGTTTCAAACACAAGATAATGCTAAGAAAAATTAAGATTTTTTTTTAGTTTCCTGTCTATATCAAAGTTAAATTAAAAACATTTTTAAAAGCTGCGACAGCTTTGAACGATTTTAATGTATATATAGATATCTATTGTTTCTAATTTAATGTATTCAATTTTTTTCTTATTCAAAATTAGATGTAATGATCAGAATTTTTATTTTGGTATTAATAGAAATCTACATCTATATCTTTATATACATATTTATATTATTTGAATATAATTTGAATGCAATAATTAATTATTAATGTTGATACATGCCTTACATGTTCTGTAACAATTAATGTAAAAGTATCTGAGAATTCATCGTGATGTTATTATGTGCAAGAAAAACGACATGCTTAATATGATTCATAAATCTCATTTCTCTTGATCTTTCATAACGCAACACATCACAACTTCGTTCATATAACAAACGATATCCTTTTGTTGTTTTCTTTTCTTTCTGGGGTCATGTTTCTGCGAAGTTTCATGCAATATTATTGACGTTAATGGATTTTCAGCTCCTGTTGACGTACATTTCTTGTTAATGCCACTTGTGATTTAATGTTCTTTTTTCTTGCACCATCGAAATTATTTGGTAAACGTATTTGACGATTCTTTTTATATTTTTCTCATAAGAGTTTATTGCATTAATACTATATTTCTAATATAATTTTTATATATTAATTTACATTGATTCATATATTACAATTATTACATGAGCATTATTAACAAAAATTCGCAAGTATGGATAATATAGCAGTAAAAAATCTTTAAATTTTAATGGGCGTGTTTTAGTAATCAATTTTTATTTATAAATTACTCGCATATACAATAAAAATGTTAATGTGCATCAAATCATACTTATATTCTCCTTACGTTGCAAAGCAGTAAATACAACTGTGTATAGTTTCTGTTGTTATCACGTCTTTATCACTTTTTTGCTTTATCTGCAAAATACTCTTCCATTTTTTTATGCATGTTTTATCAATGCATAAAAGCATACGATGTATTAAAGCTAAATATAATTTCATTCTTGTATTTTACACAATATATTTTTTGCATAACATGTATATCAATATGATACAAAATTTTTTGGTAACTCTAATTTTCTTTCTCAGTAATTCTATTACCTTTCTTTCCAGTAATCCCTACCTTTTTAAAAAAAGATCAAAAATGTGTCAAGTGTTCGCCCGCAGAAAATGCTCTAAAAAAAAGTAAAAATATATTATCAAATTGCGCCAACTAATATATAAAAACTATATAATATAACTATAAAAAGTTGTATTTATATCAACCAGAAGATTTCAAAATACTTGGCGCTGCTATACCAATTATATTAATTGCCTTATTAACAAATTCTTATAATCTAAATTACGTACTAAAATGTTTATAAAAACTACAACGATATTTGCAATCTAAATTACATAATTAAACTCACCAGAACATATTATGCATATATTACAAATATAATTGAACTTATTATTTTTTCAGTTTAGCAGCGCCACGTATTTTGAAATCTTCTGATTGATATAAATACACGTTTTTATAGTTGGCGCAATTTTATAATATATCATTATTTTTTTTAAGAGCATTTTTTGCGGGTGTAAACTTGACGCATTTTTTACCTTTTTTTAAAAAGGTAATTTTGTTGTGATATCACACATTTTGTGTCAAATAAAATATATACAGAATGTTACAAGATGCATAACAAGTTTAGTACTTGGACAGTTAAATCAAGAACAGATTTTGAAAGTATCTGCCATAAATTTTGATAGAATGTCAGTAGTAATTTAATAGAATTTGCTAACAGAGTATAATAGAAGATTGACTGCAAAAACTGAGCACATTCTGCTGTTTTATACTTATTTAAATATTTATGATATGAGATTCATCTTGATTTCATATTGACACTTTAGATTATATCGGCACGGCAAGATTTGTGAATTTGTACCTTATTGCATTCGCTTTCAGTGTTTTCGGAAATTCTTCAATATTGATCTTTAAGCGACAAAAACTCCCATATAATACTCATATTTTACTTATATATCGAGTTTTCTGTTGTGTTTAATTAAAGAGCTGATAACTGCAAATAAATCCGATTCTTCTAAGAATATTACTTCAAGGATTTGATCTATATAAAATTTTGAAAATCTTGATTACAAGAGTCAAAACATATTTTAAAAACGTATTTTTAATTGTATTTAATTATATTATAAGTCTTTCTTCCTCTTACGTGAAAGTAATTTTTTATACTCTCTATATAGAGAATTATCTGTAGATGAATTTTGCTAAAATTAAAAAATATCAATCTATTTCGAAAGTTTTTTTCATATTGAATACATTTTTTAATTCAAAAATTCATTAAATTTGAATTGAATTAAAACATGTATAATCACATAATTTCAACACAAAAAAGAATATATTGCTCGATATATTTAATGAGTATTTAATGATACGATACGAATTTTAACTAGACAGTTACATGAGGAACGTTTCCAAAAAAAGGTGAACTTACTGTGGGAATAAAAGATTAAAGATTATTACACTAGTGTCATGTATATACTGTGACGTGACAATGTCCGTCACAAGGGCATTAGCCCGACCAAGAGGGGAAAATTTGGGGATCGCACCCTCGAGTCGCGAGGGAAGCGATCTCTCCATCTCGACGCGACCACTTTATAGTTTGATTGTGCCGTCTTCGTGTATTAATGTCCATTTCTTTACACAGTTTTTTCTTTTCTTGCGCCTCTACGATTCTCGAGCCGGGGTTAGGTAGGTCCTATCGTGACGGAAGCCGGGTGGACGGTGAAGATCCGAGGAAGGACAGGGAGGATCTCGAGGAACGACGGGAGCGACTCCACGGCAGTCCAGAAGGGAGCCCGGACGTCGTCGATCGCCGACTGAGTCCCTCGAAAGTCAACCGACCGCAGCGAAAATCTCTCGCCCCGCGGAAGCCGCATAGATCTGGGCCTGGGGGACGCCTCGACCGTGGTCCGAAAGAGAGCCGCCACCCTATACCGGACAAGCCGCTGTGGCCCGGCCAGTCCGGAGGCATTGGACCGGGGGATGGGCGCCTGAGAATAGACAACCACCATACGCGGAAGACGTGGGAGACCGCCAGTGGATGAAACGATCGGAAAAGTCCATGATCGATAAGTCGATAAGGGCAAGTAGTTGCCTTATCGCTCGCGGGGTGCGTAAGCACCGCCGCAGAAGGGCTCAGCGGGATCGCGGCCGGGCCCCGAAGTCACTGTTCGGCGAGCTGGCGTACCGAAGAGACATGGTGCGATTCCAGAGAGTGATCCCGACCGGACGACCGGCGCCTCTCGACAATCGACGTAGCGAAGGGGGACCGACGAGAGAGTGACGACCGGCGAGTTTCCGGAGACCGGCGACCAGCGGCCGTGAAGACCGGCGTTATTGTAAGACCTCCACCCTGGCATTTGCGGATTAGCTTTCGCGTGCCCGGTCCGATCTCTCTCTCGTTCACGTGTTTCGTTCGTGAGCTGTTCTTGTGGCCACGAGCATTCCGGCCAGTTCCGGAAGTAAAGTGCGTATCAGTGCGGGCGTTCCCACTTCGAGTTTCGTATGAGAGAGAGTGGCCGTCGCCGGGGTTGGGCTCGAGATCGTCATTGGGGCGGACGTATCGTTCGCATTCGAGGGTCCGCGTAACGGATGTAACCTCTATTAAGCTGGACCCCCCACCATCGCAAATCAAGTTCGCACAAGTTCGCAGGTCAAAAATTTAGTGCTATGTAGGTGCTAATTATGTGCCCTAGTCCGAATTTTGGTGCTCAAACTGTTTAGCAGGAAATCGCGTAAAAAATGGGGAGGTCCAGCTTAATGGCAAGCTGGACTCCTCCATATCAGAAAATCATCCTATATAGAAAACAAGTACACTATAATTTAGTGCTAATTAAGTGCTAATTAAGTGCTCTAAAATAACAATAAAACATTGACAAAATATAACATTTTCTTAAATATACAACTATATACTGA